>SZWC01013708.1:4439-76904 GCA_023375785.1 Penium margaritaceum | reverse complement strand
CTGCGTCTTCAGGTACTTCAGGGCGTAATGGTCCGTGAAGACCACGCAGCGCCGCGACTCGAGGTAGCACCTCCAGTGCTTGAACGCATGGATCACTGCCAGCATCTCCTTTTCATGGATTGCGTAGTTCAGCTCCGCACCTCGCAACTTGCGAGACGCGTACGCAATCAGCTGCGGCCCCTTCCCGTGATCTTGCATCAATACTGTTCCAATGGCATAGTCGCTTGTGTCCGTCGCCATGACGTACTCCTTGGATGAATCTGGATGCACTACAACCGGAGCATCACACATGGCAGTCTTGAGCTCCTCGAAGCTCTTTTGCTCCTGATTGCCCCATTCCCACTGGTGCTCCTTCTTTAGCAGCTGAGACAGTGGCGCACTCTTTTCTGCGTACCCCTGGATGAATTTCCGGCAGTAGTTGACAAATCCTAGGAAGACCTGGATGTCACGCACGCACTTTGGTGTTGGCCATTGCTTCACTACTTCCACCTTCTTTGGGTCCATGCGGAGACCCTTGTCGCTCACGATATGCCCAAGGAACTCCACCTCCCTTTTCTCGAACTCGCACTTGGAGAGCTTTGCAAACAACTTCTCTCTCCAAAGAATTTCCAACACGTGTGGAAGATGTTGCTGATGCTCTCGCAGAGTTCGGGAGTAGATGAGGATGCCGTCGAGGAACACCACCACAAACTAGTCCAAGTGAGGGTGGAAGATCCTGCTCATGAGTCTCATGAACGTTGCAGGAGCGTTGGTCAACCCAAACGGCATCACTAGGTACTCGAAATGCCCGTACCGCATCCGGAACGCCGCCTTCTCCACATCCTGCTCCGCAATCCGGATCTGATGGTACCCCGAGCACAAGTCAATCTTGCTAAAGAACTGCGCTCCCCTCAGCTGGTCAAAGAGCTCCTCAACCCTCGGCAGTGGGTACCGGTTCTTGATCGTTACATTCTTCAGTGCGCAATAGTCCACACACATCCGCAGCTCCCCTGTCTTTTTCTTCACAAAGAGGACTGGTGCAGCGTAGGGTGACACCGATGGTCCGATGAAACCTTGCTCCGTCAGCTCCTCCAACTGCTTCTTTAGCTCACACAGCTCATGATCGTGCATGCGATAAGCAGTTTGTACCGTTGGAGTTGCTCTCGGAACTAGATCAATTTTGTGGTCAATGTCCCGCTTCGGTGGTAAACCCTTTGGCAGCTTAGCAGGAAACACGTCACTGTAGCTGTCTAACACTCTTTTGATACCTTCCGACAGCTCTGTTGCAGATGCTTTCTGCTGCTCGCCCTCTTGTTGCTTTGCCTCCACTGCCAGCACTTCCACCTCTGTAGCTGCTTCCTTCTGCCGCACCCACACAAGATACACTTCTTCCCCCTTGCGCTGACAGCACTTCAGCTGCACGTAACTTAACTACAGCACCTTGCCTGCATTGGAGTTCTTCTCCTCTGCCCACAGCGGCAAAATCATTTGCTCTCCGATTTTCTTCACTTTCACCTGGCTGCGCACCCAATCCACAGCAGGATTCCACCGGTGCAGCCAGTCACGCCCCAAAATGGCGTCGTAGGTGTCCATCGGGCACATGCAAAAGTTCACATTGCAGGACAGCTTGCCCAGACGGATCCTCAAAGGCTTCAGAGGCAATCCACACTCCAACTCCCCTTGCACCAACTTCGTCGTAGTTGGCTTCCCAGGTAGCCGTGCAAGCCCCAACCTCTTTGCAAGCTCATCGCTGAAGAATGAGTGCGACGCGCCGCAATTTAGCAATGCTTTAATCTGCCGGCAAGTCTGGCGCCCCTCGCCATCCGCAGAACCAGCCGATGATATTTCGGCTTTCAGGAGGATCCCCGAAACGCTCCTGCTTCCTTTGCTCTACAGCAATACACTCGACAGCTCCCTAGTTGTCAATGGACTTTCGGGGCTGGTGTTCGCTGATGCGGATGAAGCTTTCCCAGGAGATGGCCGTCCGCCACTCACTGCTGGTTGCCGTTTCCCTGCTGCTTCTTCTTGCAGTCCTTCTTGTGGTGCCCAGGCTTCTCGCACATCCAACAGTTCCCACCATGCGGCTTGCTCTGCTGCTGACCTTCTTGCATTGCGTCGATCTCCATGGGGTCGGCTTGTTGGTGCTGCGCTCAATGCTGAAAATTCTCCTGCTTTTCACGGAAACCCCCTCGATGGTAGCGTAGCGCGTCAATGCGCTCTACAGTGGCCACCATCGCCTGGAACTCCGTGATTCCACTGAGTGCTAGCGTGCGCTGAATTTCTTCCGTCAAGCCGTCGTGGTATTTGTCTGCCATCTCCGGCTTCCTCATGTCGTCGATCTCCGAGCACAACGCCAAGTAACGGCGTGTGTACTCCTGCTCCGAGCCGATCTGCTTCAGCTGCTTAAGCTTGTTGCGTGCGACCATGGAGGCGTTCACAAGATCAAATCGATCACTGATGGCTTGCTCGAACTGCTCCCATGTCGGCGGCACGCGCGTTTTAGCTTGCCCCGCGCCTGGCTGCCACAACACGGCATGTTGCACAGCTGCGTTCCCACCTCCACCTCGAGTGGCCAGCATATTCAGCTGCCTCCACCACTCCAATGCTGCTCCGCGTAGCAGTGTCACTGTGAATGACACACGCACAGCATCGTCCCCTAGAGGGTGACCTAGAGCCCCAAAGTAGCTGTTCATCGCGAACAACCAGGTCCAAACGCTCGCACCCTTGACAGAGGGATTGAATGCTTCCGGAGCCTTTGGCTTTGGTCTTGGCGGACTCCTTGACCGGGCCGCCCCAACCTACCCAGCGCCAGTCCCGTCCCGTAGATCAGCCATCTGCCGATTGAGCCGCTCATTCTCCAGCTCGAGGAATCCCAACTGCTCTACAATCTGTTGCATGGCCTGCTCCATGGCTCTAGATAGATTTTAGCCACTAGAGATCCTTCGAAAAATTCTGGCAGCGTTTCGGCAGCAATCGAAAAATTTTCCGGCAGCAATTCAGCAGTCCAAGACAAAAATCAGACATCTTCGAAGTGCGTGGGAGTCACCCATCATCTCCCGCGCGCGCACGGTAGGCCGTGTGCACACTCTGAAAATGTAGAAAGTTTTCCAGAGGTTGAATCGTGCGTTGGCTTCGAAGTGTGGTCCAGCAATCTCCCTCTTGATCAGCCTCGACGTTGTCCAGCGTAGTCCGTGCCTTCGCTCCTTGAAGTTTTGCGAGCTCTGGCTGTGCTTCCGCCCAACGCGTGGCTCTGGCTGTGATACTAGATGTGAGAGTGGGTGCTCTCTGGAGATTAGGCTTTAGTGTGTGGAGAGCACAGTCACAGCGGGAAGATAGACTTGGGGATGTCTGGAAGCCAGAGCTGGAAAATACACGTTAATGACAATGAGTAATGTACAGGGTATTTATACTCCCTGGCCAGCTACTCTAGCCCTAGCCTACTGGTCTCCTAGCTTGCTGTAACAAGCTACTTGCTCCTGTACTTGGTGTCATACTTGCACCTGAACTCGGTGCCCTACTTGCACCTAGTTCCTTGTGCGATAAGTCCCCGGCCGTCGGTCGTCGAGATCGGCGGTCGATCTTGTCTCTCGGCAAGCCACCTCGTTGCTCCCGTATGCCTCTTGGCGGTGGGTGTGGTCACCGTGTTGGACACGCCACCAGAGAACTGCAACCGTCGCACGATCGCAATCACCGGTTTTACTGCCGCCGTTGACCGCGTCCGTTGCCGGGGCCGTCTGTCGAAATGACCCCTCGGCGGGTGGCGTCAGCATCATGCCACGCGCCGAGAGGGCAATATGCAACTACGCGTTGCGTGTTTGGAACGCGCTCGTGAGGTTACGAGCAAAGCCTCCCCCCCCCAGCAACGGCGTGATCCTCACGTCGTCGCTCGCTTACTAGCTCCTCATCCCCTCGCATCCGGAAGCCGTCGGGGTCGAGCCGGACCTCCCGATACGTTTCCGAAAAAGCCAAAAATCACACGCATGCCCCCAAAACTCGGACGAAGCCCCGAGTATGCCAAGAAAAAGTAGGGTACCTCGTCACACAAAGGATGCATACGTCACTTAGTGTGACCAAAAAAATCCACTATGTGTGGTCAACATTGACAACTCATAACACGAGTCACAAATGGTCAGAGGGAGAGACAATGGATTGGGAACCCTATGTATCCACTAGAAAGGACAACAAACTTCAATACATAGCGGCACAGTGAGCCTAATATGCACACCGAACAACCAAACTAGGCACATGTCACTGACCATGACCAAAGAATGACAGTATTGGTGGTCAACCTTCACAACCCATAACACAAGCCACAAATGGTCTGAGGGGGAAACAATAGTTTCACAATACTAGTTTTCAACTAGCAAGTACAACGACCTTCAATAAGTACTAGCACAGTGTGGCTACCATGCACAATGACCGACCAAAGTAGGCATATGTTCTGCCTTTGACGAAAGACATCCGCTGGGTATGGTCAACTTTGACAACTCACAATACGAGTCAAAAATGGTCACAGGGGAAAAAATGGTTTGGGAACACCAGGTATCAACTAGCAAGAACAAGGACCTTCAATAAGTAGGGGCACGGTGTGGCTACCATGTACAATGACCAACCAAAGTAGGCATGTGTCACTGACCATGAGCAAAGAATGTCATTATGTGTGGTCAACTTTGACAACTCATAACACGAGTCACAAATGGTCAGAGGGGGAAACAATGGTTTTTTATTACTAGTTATCAAATAGCAAGTACAAAGACCTTCAATATGTAGTAGCACAGTGTAGCTACCATGCACAATGACCAACCAAAGTATGCATATGTCACTGACCATGACCAAAGAATTTCACTTCTTCCTGTCAACGCTGACTGCACACAACAAGAGTCACAGATTGTCAGAGGGGGTAACAATCGTTTGGGAACACTAGCTATCTACTAAAAAGCACAAAGACCTTTAGTACCAAGTGAAACGGCGTGGCAACCATGTAGAGTAACAAACCAAAGTAGGCATATGCCACTAACCATAACCAAAAGAATTTCACAGTGTGCGGTCAACGTTGAAAACTCATAACACGAGTCACAAATGGTCAGAGGGAGAGACAATGGATTGGGAACCCTATGTATCCACTAGAAAGGACAACAAACTTCAATACATAGCGGCACAGTGAGCCTAATATGCACACCGAACAACCAAACTAGGCACATGTCACTGACCATGACCAAAGAATTTCACTTCATGTGGTCAACATTGACAACTCATAACACGAGTCACAAATGGTCAGAGGGAGAGACAATGGATTGGGAACCCTATGTATCCACTAGAAAGGACAACAAACTTCAATACATAGCGGCACAGTGAGCCTAATATGCACACCGAACAACCAAACTAGGCACATGTCACTGACCATGACCAAAGAATTTCACTTCATGTGGTCAACATTGACAACTCATAACACGAGTCAAAAATGGTCAGAGGAAGAGACAATAGTTTGGGAACCCTATGTATCAAATGGAAAGGACAAAGAACTTCAATACGTAGTAGCACGTTGTGGCTACTATGCACACCAAACAACCAAACAAGGCATATGTCACTGACCATGACCAAAGAATTTCACTATGGGTGGTCAACGTTCACAACCCATAACACGAGTCACAAATGGTCAGAGGGGGAAGCAATTGTTTCAAAATGTTAGTTTTCAACTAGCAAGTACAACGACCTTGAGTAAGTAGCAACACGGTGTTGCTACCATGCACAGTGACCGACCAAAGTGTGCATAAGTGCTACCTTTGACCAAAAAAATCCGCTGTGTGTAGTCAACGTTGACAACTCATAATACGAGTCACAAATGGTCAGAGGGGGAAACAATGGTTTGGGAACACCAGGTATCAATTAACAAGCACAAGGACCTTCAATAAGTAGTGGCACGGTGTGGCTAGCATGTACAATGACCAACCAAAGTAGGCATGTGCCACTGACCATGACCAAAGAATGTCATTATGTTTGGTCAACTTTGACAACTCATAACACAAGTCACAAATGGTCAGAGGGGGAAACAATGGTTTGTGAATACTAGTTATGGATTAGAATGTACAAAGACCTTCAATATGTAGTGGCACAGTGTGGCTTCCATGCACAGTGACCAACCAAAGTATGCATATGTCATTGACCATGACCAAAGAATTTCACTTCATGTGGTCAACATTGACAACTCACAACAGGAGTCACAGATAGTCATAGGGGGTAACAATAGTTTGGAAACATTGCCTTTCAACTAGAAAGCACAAAGACTGTCAGTACGCAGTGACATGGCGTGGCAAGCATGTACAATGACAAACCAAAGTAGGCATATTCCACTAACCATGACCAAAAGAAGTTCACAGTGTGTGGTCAACATTGAAAAATCATAACACGAGTCACAAATGGTCAGGAGGGGAAAGAATGGGTTGGGAACACTAGTTATCAACTAGCAAGTACAAAGACCTTTAACAAGTAGTAGAACAGTGTGGCTAGCGTGCACAGTGACCAGCCAAAGGATGCATACGTCAATGAGTATGACCAAAGAACTGCACTATGTGTGGTCAGCATTGACAACTCATAACACGAGTCACAAATGGTCAAAGGACAAAACAATGGTTTGTGAATACTAGATTTTGATTAGCAGGTACAAAGACCTTCAATATGTAGTGGCACAGTGTGGCTACCATGCACAGTGACCAACCAAAGTATGCATATGTCACTGACAATGACCAAAGCATTTCACTTCACGTGGTCAATGTTGACAACTCACAACAAGATTCACAGATAGTCAGAGAAGGTAACAATAGTTTGGGAACACTTGCTATCAACTAGAAAGCACAAAGACCTTCAGTTCGTAGTGACACAGCATGGAAACCATGTACAGTGACATACCAAAGTAGGCATATGCCACTAACCATGACCAAAAGAAATTCACAGCGTGTGGTCAACGTTGTAAACTCATAACACGAGTCACAAATGGTTAGAGGAGGGCCAATGGGTTGGGAATACTAGCTATCAACTAGCAAGTAAAAACACCTTCAATAAGTAGTGGTACGGTGTGGGTATCTTGCATAGTGACCAACCAAAGGATGCATACGTCACTAACTATGACGAAAGAAGTCCACTATGTGTGGTCAACATTGACAACTCATAACACGAGTCACAAATGGTCAGAGGGAGAGACAATGGATTGGGAAACCCATGTATGGACTAGAAAGGACAAAGAACTTCAATACATAGTGGCACGGTGTGGCTACTATGCACACCGAACAACCAAACTAGGCATATGTCACTGACCATGACCAAAGAATTTCAGTATGGGTGGTCAACGCTCACAACCCATACACGAGTCACAAATGGTCAGAGGGGAAACAATGGTTTCGAAAAATTAGTTTTCAACTAACAAGTACAACGACCTTCAATAAGTAGTAGCCCGGTGTGGCTACCATGCACAATGACCGACCAAAGTAGGCATGTGTACTGCCTTTGACCAAAGAAATCCGCTGGGTGTGGTCAACATTGACAACTCATAATACAAGTCACAAATTGTCAGAGGGGAAAACAATGATTTGGGAACACCATGTATCATCTAGCAAGCACAAGAACCTTCAATAAGTTGTGGTACGGTGTGGCTACCATGTACAATGACCAACCAAAGTAGGCATGTGTCACTGACCATGACCAAGGAATGTCACTATGTGTGGTCAACTTTTACAACTCATAACACAAGTCACAAATGGTCAGAGGGGGAAACAAAGGTTTGTGAATATTAGTTATCCATTAGCAAGTAAAAAGACCTTCAATATGTAGTGGCACAGTTTGACTACCATGCAATGTGACCAACCAAATTATGCATGTGTCACTGACCATGACCAAGGAATTTCTCTCATGTGGTCAACATTGACAGCTCACGACAAGAGTCACAAATTTTCCGAGGGGGTAACAATTGTTTGGGAACACTGGCTATCAACTAGAAAGCACAAAGAACTTCAGTACGTAGTGACACGGCGTGGAAACCATGTACAGTGACAAACAAAAGTAGGCATATGCCACTAACCATGACCAAAAGGATTTCACAGTGTGTGGTTAACGTTGAAAACTCATAACACAAGTGACAAATGGTGATTGGGGGAAACAATGGGTTGGGAACACTAGTTATCAACTAGCAAATACAAAGACCTTCAAAAAGTAGTGGCACGGTGTGGCTAGCCTGCACAATGACCAACCAAAGGATGCATACGTCACTGACTATGACCAAGGAAATCCACTATGTGTGGTCAACATTGAAAACTCAAAACACAAGTCACAAATGGTTAGAGGGAGAGACAATGGTTTGGGAACCCTATGTATCGACTAGAAAGGACAAAGACCTTGAGTACGTACTGGCACGATGTGTCTACTATGCACACCGAACAACCAAACTAGGCATATGTCACTGACCATGACCATAGACTTTACGTATGGGTGGTCAGCGCTCCCAACCCACAACACGAGTCACAAACGGTCAAATGAGGAATCAATGGTTTTGAAACATTTTTTTTCAACTAGCAAGTACAACGGTCTTCAACAAGTAGCAGCACGGTGCAGCTAACATGCACAATGACCGACCAAAGTAGGCATATGTACAGCCTTTGACCAAAGAAATCCGCTGTGTATGGTCAACATTGAAAACTCACAGTAGGAGTCACAAATGGTCAAAGGGGGAAACAATGGTTTGGGAACACCAGGTATCAACTATCAAGCATAGGGACTTTCAATAAGTAGTGGCACGGTGTGGCTACCATGTACAATGACCAACCAAAGTAGGCATGTGTCACGTACCACGACCAAAGAATGTCACTATGTGTGGTCAATTTTGACAACTCATAACATGAGTCACAAATGGTGATAGGAAGGAAACAGTGGTTCGTGAATGTTAGATATCGATTAGCAAGTACGAAGACCTTCAATATGTAGTGGCACAGTGTGCCTACCATGCACAGTGACCAACCGCCGTATCCATATGTCACTAACCATGACCAAGGAATTTCACTTCATGTGGTCAACATTAACAACTCACAACGAGAGTCACAAATAGTCAAAGGGGGTAACAATGGTTTGGGAACACTGGCTATCAACTAGAAAGCACAAAGACCGTCAGTACGTAGTGGCCCGGCGAGCCAACAATGTACAAAGACAAACCAAAGGAGGCATATGCCCCTAACCATGACGAAACAGTTTCGCAGTGTGTGGTTAACGTTGAAAACTCATAACACAAGTGAAAAATGGTCAGGGGGGAAACAATGGGTTGGGAACACTAGTTATCAACTAGCAAGTACAAAGACCTTCAACAAATAGTGGCACGGTGTGGCTAGCGTGCACAGTGGCCAACCAAATCATGCATACGTCACTGACTATGACCAAAGAAATCCACCATGTGTGGTCAACATTGACAACTCATAACACGAGTCACAAATGGTCCGAGGGAGAGACAATGGTTTGGGAAACCTATGCATTGACTAGAAAGGACAAACATCTTCAATACGTAGTGGCACGGTGTGGCTACTATGCAGATCAAATAACCAAACTAGGCATACGTCACTGACCATGACCAAACAATTTCAGTATGGGTGGTCAACGTTCACAACCCATAACACGAGTAACAAATGGTCTGAGAGGGAAACAATGGTCTCGGAATACTAGTTTTCAACTAGCAAGTACAACGACCTTCAATAAGTAGTAGCACGGTGCGGCTACTATGCACATTGACCCACTAGAGTAGGCATATGTACTGCCTTTGGCCAAAAAATCCGCTATGTGTGATCAACGTTGAAAACTCATAGTACTAGTCAGAAGTGGTCAGAGGGGGAAACAATTGTTTGGGAACACCAGGTGTCAACTAGCAAGCACAAGGACCTTCAATAGGTAGTGGCACAATGTGGCTACCATGTACAATGACCAACCAAAGCAGGCATGTGTCACTGACCATGACCAAAAGATTTCACTGTGTGGTCAACTTTGACAACTCATAACACGAGTCACAAATGGTCAGAGGGGGAAACTATGGTTTGTGAATATTAGTTATTGATTAGCAAGTACAAAGACTTTCAATATGTAGTGGCACAGCGTGGCTACCATGCACATGGACCAACCATAGTATGCATATGTCAATGACCATGACAAAAGAATTTCACTTCATGTGGTCAACGTTGACAACTCACAACAAGAGTCACAGATAGTCCGAGGGGGTAACAATTGTTTGGGAAGTCTGGCTATCAGATTGAAAGCACAAAGACCTTTAGTACGTACTGACTCGGCGTGGCAACCGTGTGCAGTGACAAACCAAAGTAGGCATATGCCACTAACCATGACCAAATGAATTTCACAGTGTGTGGTTAACTTAAACAACGCACAACATGAGTGACAAATGGTCAGATGGGGAAACGATGGGTTGGGAATACTAGTTATCAACTAGCAAGTACAAAGGCCTTCAACAAGTAGTGGCAAGGTGTGGCTAGCGTGCACAGTGACCAACCAAAGAATGCATACGTCACTGACTTTGACCAAAGAAATCCACTATGTGTGGTCAACATTGAAAACTCATAACACGAGTCACAAATGGTGAGAGTGAGAGACAATGGTTTGGGAACCCTATGTATCGACTAGAAAGGACAAAGAACTTCAATACATAGTGGCACGGTGTGGCTACTATGCACACTAAACAAACAGACTGGGAATATGTCACTGACCATGACCAAAGAATTTTAGTATGGAATGTCAACGTTCACAACCCATAACACGACTCACAAGTGGTCAGAGGGGGAAACAATGGTTTCGGAATATAAGTTTTCAACTAACAAGAAAAAAGACCTTCAATTAGTAGTAGCACGGTGCGTCTACCATGCACAATGGCCGACCAAAGTAGGCATATGTACTGCCTTTGTTGAAAGAAATCCGTTGTGTGTGGTCAACGTTGACAACTCATAATACGAGTCACAAAGAGTCAGAGGGGGAAACGATGATTTGGGAACACCATGTATCAACTAGCAAGCAAAAGGACCTTCAATAGGTAGTGGCACGGTGTGGCTACCATGTACAATGACCAACCAGAGTAGGCATGTGTCACTGACCATGACCAAAGAATATCACTATGTGTGGTCAACCTTGACAACTCATAACAGGAGTCACAAATGGTCAGAGGGGGGAACAATGGTTTGTGAATACTAGTTGTTTATAAGCAAGTACAGCGACTTTAAAAATGTAGTGGCACAGTGTGGCTACCATGAACAATGACTGACCAAAGTTTGCACATGTCATTGACCATGACCAAAGAACTTCACTTCATGTGGTCAATGTTGACAACTCACAACAAAAGTCACAGATACTTAGAGGGGGTAACAATGGTTTTGGGAATTCTGGCTATCGACTAGAACGCACAAACACCTTCAGTACGTAGTGACACGGCGTGGCAACCATGTACATTAATAAACCAAAGCAGGCATATGTTACGAACCATGACCAAAAGAAGTTCACAGTGTGTGGTAAATGTTGAAAACTCATAGCACGAGTCACAAATGGTCAGAGGGGGAAACAATGGGTTGGGAACATTCGTTATCAACTAGCAAGTAAAAGTACCTTCAACAAGTAGTGGCATGGTGTGGCTAGCGTGCACAGTGACCAACCAAAGGATGCATACGTCACTGACTATGACCAAAGAAATCCACTATGTGTGGTCAACATTGACAAGTCATAACACGAGTCACAAATGGTCAGAGGGAGAGACAATGGTTTGGAAACCCTATGTATTGACTAGAAATGACAAAGAACTTCAATACGTAGTGGCACGGTGTGGCTACTATGCACACCGAACAACCAAACTAGGCATATGTCACTGACCATGACCAAAGATCTCAAGAATGGGTGGTCAACGTTTACAACCCATACAACAATTCACAAATGGTCAGAGGGGAAAACGATGGTTTCAGAATATTAGTTTTTAACTAGAAAGTTACGTCGGCCTTCAATAGGTAGTAGCACAATGTGGCTACCATGCACAATGACCGACCAACGAAGGCATATGTACTGCCTTTTACCAAAGAAATTCGCTGTGTGGTCAACGTTGACAACTCATAATATGAGACCCACATAGTCAGAGGGGGAAACAATGGTTTGGGAACACCAGGAGTCAAGTAGCAAGCACACGGACCTTCAATGACTAGTGGCATGGTGTGGCTACCATGTACAATGACCAACCAAAGTAGGCATGTGTCACTGACCATGACCAAAGAATGTCACTATGTCTGGTGAACTTTGACAGCTCATAACACGAGTCACAGATGGTCAGAGGGGAAAACAATGGTTTGTGAATACTAGTTATTTATTAGCAAGTACAAAGACCTTCAATGTGTAGTGGCACCGTGTTGCTTCCATGCACAGTGACCGACCAAAGTATGCATATGTCACTGACCATGACCAAAGAATTTCCCTTCATGTGGTCAACGTTGACAACTCTCAACAAGAGTCACAGATAGTTAGAGGGGGTACTAGTGGTTTGCGAACACTGGCTATCAACTAGAAGGCAGAAAGACCTTTTGTACGCAGTGAAACGGCGTGGCAACGATGTACAGAGACAAACCAAAGTAGGCACAGGCCACTAACCATGACCAAAAGAATTTCACAGTGTGGTCAACATTGAAAACTCATAACACAAGTCACAAATGGTCAGAGAAGGAAACAATGGGTTGAGAACAATAGTTATCAGCTAGCAAGTACGAAGAACTTCAATAAGTAGAGGCACGGTGTGGCTAGCGTGCACAGTGATCAACCAAAGGATGCATACGTCACTCACTATGACCAAAGAAATCCACTATGTCTGCTCAACATTGACAACTAAGAACACGAGTCACAAATGGTCACAGGGAGAGACAATGGTTTGGGAACCCTATGTATTGCCTAGAAAGGACAAAGAACTTCGATGCGTAGTGGCACGGTATGGCTTCTATTCACACGAAACAACTAAACTAGGCATATGTCACTGATCATGACCAAAGAATTTCAGTATGGGTTGTCAACGTTCACAACCCATAACACGAGTCACAAATAATCACAGGGGGAAAAAATGCTTCAGAATATTAGTTTTCAACTAGCAAGTACAACGGCCTTCAATAAGAAGAAGCACGGTGTGGCTACCATGCACAATCACCGACCAAAGTAGGCACATGTACTGCCTTTGACCAATGAAATGCGCAGTGTGTAGTCAACGTTTAAATCTCATAAAACGAGTCACAAATGGACAGAGGGAAAAACAATGGTTTGGGGACACCAGGTATCAACTAGCAAGAACAAGGTCCTTCAATGAGTATAGCACGGTGTGGCTACCATGTACAATGACCAACCAAAGTAGGCATGTGTCACTGACCATGACCAAAGAATGTCACTATGTGTGGTCAACTTAGACATCTCGTAACACGAGTCACAAATGGTCAAAGGGGGAAACAAAAGCTTATGAATACTAGTTATTGATTAGAAAGTACAAAGACCTTCAGTATGTAGTGGCACAGTGTGGCTACCATGCACAGTGACCAACCAAAGTATGCATATGTCACTGACCATGACCAAAGAATTTCACTTCATGCGGTCAACGTTGAAAACTCACAACAAGAGTCACAGATAGTCAGATGGGTTAACAATGGTTTGGGAATACTGGCTATCAACTAGAAAGCACAAAATCCTTCACTGCGTAGTGACACGGCGTGGGAACCATGTACAGTGACAAACCAAAGTAGGCATATGCCACAAACCATGACCAAAAGAATTTCATAGTGTGTGGTCAACGTTGAAAACTAATCACACGAGTCACAAATGTTAAAAGGTGGAAACAATGGGTTGGGAACACAAGTTATCAACTAGCAAGTACAAAGACCTTCAACGAGTAGTGGCCCAGTGTGTCTAGCGTGCACACTAATCAACCAAAGGATGCATACGTAAGTGACTATGACCAAAAAAGTCCACTACGTGTCATAAACATTTACAACTCATAACACGAGTCACAAATGGTCAGAGGGATAAACAATGCTTTGGGAACCCTATGTATGAACTACAAAGGACAAAGAACATCAATACATAGTGGCACGGTGTGGCTTCTATGCACACCGAACAACCAACTTAGGCATTTGTCACTGACCATGACCAAAGATTTTCAGTATGGGTGGTCAACGTCCACAACCCATAACACGATTCACAAATGGTCAGAGGGGATAACAATGGTTTTGGAATATTAGTTTTCAACTATTAAGTACAACAACCTTCAATAACTAGTAGCACAGTGTGGCTACCATGCACAATGACCGATTAAAGTAGGCATACGTACTGCATTGGACCAAAGAAATCCGCTGTGTGTGGTCAACGTTGACAACTCATAACATGAGTCACAAATGGTCAGAGGGGGAAACAATGGGTTGCGAACAGCAGGTATCAACTTGCAAGCACAAGGACCTTCAATAAGTAGTGGCACGGTGTTGCTACCATGTACAATGACGCACCAAAGTAGGCATGTGTCACTCACCATGACAAAGAATGTCACTATGTGTGGTCAACTTTGACAACTCATAACACAAGTCACGAATGGTCAGAGAGGGAAACAATGGTTTGTGAATACTAGTTGCTGATTAGCAAGTACAAAGACCTTCAATATGTAGTGGCACAGTATGGCTACTATGCACACTGACCAACCAAAGTATGCATATGTCACAAACCATGACCAAAGAATTTCACTTCATGCGGTCAACATTGACAACTCACAACAAGAGTCACAAATAGTCAGAAGGGGTATCAATGGTGTGGGAACACTGACTATCGACTAGAAAGCACAAAGACCTTCAGTGACATGGCATGGCAACCATGTCAAGTGACAAACCAAAGTAGGTATATGCCACTTTCCATGACCAACAGAATTTCACAGTGTGTGGTCAACGTTGAGAACTCATAACATGAGTCACAAATGGTCAAAGGGGGGAAATAATGGATTGGGAAGACTAATTATAAACTAGCAAGTACAAAGACCTTCAACAAGTAGCCACACAGTGTGGCTTGCGTGCACAGTGACCAACAAAAGAATGCATACGTCACTGACTATGACCAAAGAAGTCCACTATGTGTGGTCAACATTGAGAACTCATAAGACGAGTCACAAATGGTCAGAGGGAGAGACAATGGTTTGGGAATCTTATGTATCGACTCAAAAGGACAAAGAACGTCAATACCTAGTGGCACGGTGAGGCTCGCATGAACACCCAAGAACCAAACTAGGCATATGTCACTGACCATGACCAAAGAATTTTAGAATCGGTGGTCAACGTTCACAACCCATAGCACGATTCTCAAATGGTCAGAGGGGAAAACAATGGTTTGAGATATTAGTTTGAAACAAGCAAGTATAGCGACCTTCAATAAGTAGTAGCATGGTGTGGCTACGATGTACAATGACCAACCAAAGTGGGCATGTTTCACTGACCATGACCAAAGAATGTCACCATGTGTGGTCAACTTTGACAACTCATAACACGAGTCACAAATCGTCAGAGGGGGAAACAATAGTTTGTGATTACAAGTTGTCGATGAAAAAGCACAAATACCTTCAGTATTTAGTGGCACAGTGTGGCTACCATGCACAGTGACCAACCAAAGTATGCATATGTCACTAACCATGACCAAAGAATTTCACTTCACGTGGTCAACGTTGACAAATCACAACAAGAGTCACAGATAGTCGAAGGGGGTAACAATGGTTTTGGGAACACTGGCTATCAACAAGAAGGCACAAAGACCTTCAGTGTGTAGTGACATGGCGTGGCTCCCATGTACAATGACAAATCAAAGCATGCATATGCCACAAACCATGACCAGAAGAATTTCACACTGTGTGGTCAACGTTAAAAACTCATAACACGAGTCACAAATGTTGAGAGGGGGAAACGATTGGTTGGGACTACTAGTTATCAACTAGAAGTTACAAAGACCTTCACATAGTAGTGGCACGGTGTGTCTAGCGTGCACACTAATACCCCAAAGGATGCATACGTAAGTGACTATGACCAAAGAAGTCCGGTTTGTGTCGTAAACATTGACAACTCATAACACGAGTCACAGATGGTGAGAGGGAAAGATAATGGTTTGGTAACCATATGTATCGACTACAAAGGACAAAGAACTTCAATACGTAGTGGCATGGTGTGGCTACTATGCACACCGAACAACCAAACTAGGCATATGTCACTGACCATGACCAAAATATCTCACTATGGGTGGTCAACGTTCACAACCCATGACACGAATAACAAATGGTCGGAGGGGGAAACAATGGTTTCGGAATATTAGTTTTCAACAAGCAAGTACAACGACCTTCAATAAGTAGTAGCACAGTGTGGCTACCATGCACAATGACCGATTAAAGTAGGCATACGTACTGCATTGGACCAAAGAAATCCGCTGTGTGTGGTCAACGTTGACAACTCATAACATGAGTCACAAATGGTCAGAGGGGGAAACAATGGGTTGGGAACAGCAGGTATCAACTTGCAAGCACAAGGACCTTCAATAAGTAGTGGCACGGTGTTGCTACCATGTACAATGACGCACCAAAGTAGGCATGTGTCACTCACCATGACAAAGAATGTCACTATGTGTGGTCAACTTTGACAACTCATAACACGAGTCTCAAATGCTCAGAGGGGGAACCAATGGTTTGTAAATAGTAGTTATCGATTAGCAAGTACAAATACCTTCAATATGTAGTGGCACAGTGTGGCTACCATGCACAGTGACCAACCAAAGTATGCATATGTCACAGACCATGACCAAAGAATTTCACTTCATGTGGTCAACGTTGACAACTCAGAGAACAAGAGTCACACATAGTTAGAGGGGGTAACAATAGTTTGGGAACACTGGCTATAAACTAGAAAGCACAAAGACATTCAGTGGTAGTGACATGGCACGGTAACCATGTGCAGTGACAAACCAAAGTAGGCATATGCCACAAACATTGACCAAAAGAATATCACAGTGTGTGATCAACGTTGAAAACTCATAAAGCTAGTCACAAATGTTCAGAGGGGAAAACAATGGGTTGGGAACACTAGTTATCAACTAGCAATTGCAAAGACCTTCAACAAGTAGTGGCACAGTGTGTTTAGCGTGCACGGTGACCAACCAAAGGATGCATACGTCACTGACTATGACCAAAGAATTCCACTATGGGTCGTCAACATTGACAGCTCATAACACGAGTCACAAATGGTCAGAGAGAGAGACAATGGTTTGGTAACCCTATGTATTGACTACAAAGGACAAAGAACTTCAATACGTTGTGGAACGGTGTGGCTACTATGCACACCAAACAACCAAACTAGGCATATGTCATAGACCATGACCAATGTATTTTAGCATTGGTGGTCAACGTTCACAACCCATGACACGAGTAACAAATGGTCACAGGGGGAAACAATGGTTTTGGAATATCAGTTTTCAACTAGCAAGTACAACAACCTTCAATAAGTACTAGCACGGTGTGGTTACCATGCACAATGACTGACTAAAGTAGGCATATGTACTGCATTTGACAAAAGAAATCTGCTTTGTGTGGTCAACGTTGACAACTCATAACATGAGTCACAAATGGTCAGAGGGGGAAACAATGGGTTGGGAACAGCAGGTATCAACTTGCAAGCACAAGGACCTTCAAGAAGTAGTGGCACGGTGTGGCTACCATGCACAATGACGAACCAAAGTAGGCATGTGTCACTGACCATGAGCAAAGAATGTCACTATGTGTGGTCAACTTTGACAACTCATAACAGGAGTCCCAAATGGTCAGGAGTGGAAAAGATGGATTGTGAATACTAGATATCGACTAGCAAGTAAAAAGACCTTCAATATGCAGTGGCACAGTTTGGCTACCATGCACAGTGACCAATCAAAGTATGCGTATGTCACTGACCATGACCAAAGAGTTTCACTTCATGTGGTCAACGTAGAAAACTCACAACAAGAGTCACAGATAGTCATAGGGGGTAACAATGGTTTGGGAACACTGGCTATCTACTAGAAAGCATAAACACCTTCAGTGCGTAGTGAGACGATGTGGCAACCATGTAAAGTGACAAACCAAAGGACGCATATGCCACAAACCACGACCAAAAGAATTTCACAGTGTGTAGTCAACCTTGAAAACTCATAACACGAGTCACAAATGTGCAGAGGGGGAAACAAAGGGTTGAGAACACTAGTTATCAACTAGCAAGTACAAAGACCTTCAACAAGTAGTGGCACGGTGTGGCTAGCGTGCACACTGACCAACCAAAGGATGCATACGTCACTGACTATGACCAAAGAAGTCCACTATGTGTGGTTAACATTGACACCTCATCACACGAGTCATAAATGGTCAGAGGGAGAGACAATGGTTTGAGAACCCTATGTATCGACTATAAATGACACAGAACTACAATACGTAGTGGCACGGTGTGGCTACTATGCACACTGAACAACCAAAATTGGAAAATGTCACTGACCATGACCAAAGAATTTCAATATGGGTGGTCAACACTTACAACCCATAACACGATCACAAATGGTCAGAGGGCAAAACAATGGTTTTGAAAATGAGTTCTCAACTAGCAAGTACAACGACCTTGAACAAGTAGTAGCACGGTGTGGGTGCCATGCACAATGACCGACCAAAGTAGGCATGTGTACTGCCTTTGACCAAAGAAATGCGTTGTGTGGTCAACGTTGAAAACTCATAATACGAGTCACAAATGGCCAGAGGGGGAAACAATGGTTTGGGAACACCAGGTGTCTACTAGAAAGCACAAGGACCTTCAATAAGTAGTGGCACGGTGTGGCTACCATGTTCAATGACGAACCAACATAGGCATGTGTCACTGACCATGACCATAGAATGTCACTATGTGTGGTCAACGTAGACAACTCATAACATGAGTAACAAATGCTCAGCATGGGAAACAATGTTTTGTGAATATCAGTTATCAATTAGCAAGTACGAAGACCTTCAATATGTTGTGGCACAGTTTGGCTACCATGCACAGTGACCAGCCAAAGTATGCGTATGTCACTGACCATGACCAAAGAATTTCAGTTCATGTGGTCAACGTTGACAAATCACAACAAGACTCACAGATAGTCAGAGGGGGGTAACAATGGTTTGGGAACACTGGCTATCAACGACAAAGCACAAAGTCTTGCAGAGCAAAGTGACACGAAATGGCAACCATGTACAGTGACAAACCAAAGCAGGCATATGCCACTAACCATGACCAAAAGAATTTCACAGTGTGTGGTCAACGTTGAAAACTAATAACACGAGTCACAAACGGTCAGAGGGGGAAACAATGGGTTGGGAACACTAGTTATCAACTAGCAAGTACAAACACCTTCAATAAGTAGAGGCACGGTGTGGCTAGCGTGCACAGTGACCAATCAAAGGATGCATACGTCACTCACTATGACCAAAGAAATCCACTGTGTGTGGTCAACGTTGACAACTCATAACATGAGTCAAAAGTGGTCAGAGGGAGCGACAATGGTTTGGGAACCCTATGTATCAACTAGAAAGGACCAAGAACTTCAATAAGCACTGGTACTGTGTGGCTTCCATGCACACAAAACAACCAAACTAGGCATATGTCACTGACCATGACCAAAGAATTTCAGTAAGGGTGGTCAACCTTCACAACCCATAACACGAGTCACAAATGGTCAGAGGGGGAAACAATGGTTTCGGAATATTAGTTTCCAACTAGCAAGTACAAAGACATCAAATAAGTAGTAGCACAGTGTTGCTACCATACACAATGACTGACCAAAGTAGGCATATGTACTGCCTTTGACCAAAGAAATCCGCTGTATGTGGTTAACGTTGAAAACTCATAATACGAGTCACAAATGGTCAGAGGGGGAAACAATGGTTTGGGAACACCAGGTATCAACTAGCAAGCACAATGACCTTCAATAAGTAGTAGCACGGTATGGCTACCATGTACAATGACCAACCAAAGTAGGCACTGGTCATTGACCATGACCAAAGAATGTCACTAGGTGTGGTCAACTTTGACAACTCATAACACAAGTCACCAATGGTAAGAAGGGGAAACAATGGGTTGTGAATACCAGTTATCAATAAGCAAGTACAAATACCAATTTGTAGTGGCACAGTGTGACTACCATGCATAGTGACCAATCAAAGAATGCATATGTCACTGACCTTGACCAAAGAATTTCACGTCATGTGGTCAACGCCGACAACTCACTACAAGACTCAGAGATAGTCAGAGGGCGTCACAATGGTTTGGTTACACTGGCTATCAACTAGAAAGCACAAAGACCTTCAGTACGTAGTGACACGGCGTGGCAAGCATGTACAATGACAAACCAAAGTAGGTATATGCCACTAACCATGACCAAAAGAATTTCACAGTGTGGTCAACATTGAAAACTCATAACACGAGTCACAAATGGTCAGAGGGGGAAAAAATGGGTTGGGAACACTATTCATCAACTAGCATGTACAAAGACCTTCAACAAGTAGTGGCACGCTGTGGCTAGCGTGCACACTGACCAATCAAAGGTTGCATATGTCACATACTATGATCAAACAACTCCACTATGTGTGGTCAACATTGACAGGTCATAACACGAGTCACAAATGGTCAGAGGGAGAGATAGTGGTTTGGGAACCCTATGTATTGACTAGAAAGGATAAAGAATTTCAATACGTAGTGGCACGGTGTGGCCACTTTGCACACCGAACAACCAAACTAGGCATATGTCACTGACCATGACCAAAGAATTTCAGTATTGGTGGTCAACGTTCACAACCCATAACACGAGTCACAAACGATCAGAGGGGAAAACATCGGATTTGAAATACTAGTTTTCAGCTAGCAAGTACAATGACCTTCAATAACTAGTAGCACGGTGTGGCTACCATGCACAATGACCGACCAAAGTAGGCATATGTTTTGCGTTTGACCAAAGAAATCCGCTCTGTATGGTCAACGTTGACAACTCATAGTACAAACACAAATGGTCAGAGTGGGAAACAATAGTTTGCGAACACCAGGTTTCAACTAGCAAGCACAAGGACCTTTAATAAGTAGTGGCACGCTGTAGCTACCATGTACAATGACCAACCAAGGTAGGCATTTGTAACTGTGCATGACCAAAGATTGTCACTACGTGTGGTCATCTTCTACAACTCATAACACAAGACACAAATGGTGAGAGGGGGAAACAATGGTTTTTCAGTATTAGTTATCAATTAGAAGGTACAAAGACATTCAATATGTGGTGGCACAGTGTGGCTACCATGCACAGTGGCCAACCAAAGTATGCATATGTCACTAACCATGACCAAAGAATTTAACTTCATGTGGTCAATGTTGACAACTCACAACAAGAGTCGCAGATAGTCAGATGGGGTAACAATGGTCTCGGAACACTGGCTATCAACTAGAAAGCACAAAGGCCTTAAGTGCATAGTGACACGGCATGGCAACCATGTACAGCCACAAACCAAAGTGGGCATATGCCACTAACCATGACCAGAAGAATTTCACATTGTGTGGTCAACGTTCAAAAGTCATAACACGAGTCACAAATAATCAGAGGGGGAAACAATGGGTTGGGAAGACTACATATCAACTAGCAAGTACAAAGACCTTCAACAAGTAGTGGCAAGGTGTGGCTAGCATGCACAGTGACCAAAGAAAGGATGCATACGTCACTAACTATGACCGAAGAAATCCATTATGTGTGGTCAACATTGACAACTCATAACACAAGTCACATATGGTCAGAGGGAGAGACAATGGTTTGGGAACCCCATGTATCGACTAGAAAGGACAAAGAACTTCAATATGAAGTTGCACGGTGTGGCTACTATGCACACCGAACAACCAAACTAGGCATATGTCACTAACCATGACCACAAAATTACAGTATGGGTGGTCAACGTTCACAACCCATAACACAAGTCACAAATGGGCAGAGGGGGAAACAATGGTTTGGGAATATTAGCTATCAACTAGCAAGTACAACGACTTTCACTAAGTAGTAACAGTATGGCTACCATGCACAATGACGGACCGAAGTATGCATATGTATTGCCTTTGACCAAAGAAATCCGATGTGAGTGGTCAACGTTGACAGCTCATAATACGAGTCACAAATGGTCAGAGGGGGGAACAATGGTTTGGGAATAACATTTATCAATTAGCAAGCCCAAGGACCTTCAATAAGTAATGGCACAATGTGGCTACCATGTAAAATGACCAACCAAAGTAGTCACGTGTCATTGACCATGACCAAAGAATGTCACTATGTGTGGTCAAGTTTGACAACTCATAATACGAGTCAGAAATGGTCAGAGGGGGAAACAATGGTTTTGAATACTAGTTATCAATTAGCAAGTACAAAAACCTTCAATATGTACTGGCACTAAGTGGCTACCATGCTCAGTGACCAACCAAATTATGCATATGTCACTGACCATGACCAAAGAGTTTCACTTCATGTGGTCAATGTTGACAACTCAAAACAAGAGTCACAGATAGTTACATGAGGTAACAATGGTTTGGGAACACTGGATATCAACTAGACGGCACAAAGACCTTCAGGACGTAGTGACACGGCGTGGCAACCATGTAAAGTGACAAACCAAAGTAGGCATATGCCACAAACCATGACCAAACAAATTTCACACTTTGTGGTCAACGTTGAAAACTCATGACACGAGTCACAAATGGTCAGAGGGGGAAACAATGGGTTGAAAACACTAGTTATAATCCAGCAAGTACGAAAACCTTCAACAAGTAGTGGCACGGTGTAGCTAGCGTGCACAGTGACCAACCAAAGGATGCATACGTCACTGAATATGACCAAAGAAGTCCACTATGTGCGCTCAAAGTTGACAACGCATAACACGAGTCACAAATGGTCAAAGGGAGTGACAATGGTTTGGGAACCCTATGCATCAACTAGAAAGGAAAAAGAACTTCAATACGTAGTGGCACGGTGTGGCTACTATGCACACCGAACAGCCAAACTAGGCATATGTATTGCCTTTGACCAAAGAAATCCGCTATGCTTGGTCAACGTTCACAACTCATAATACGAGCCAAAAACGGTCAGAGGGGGAAACAATGGTTTGCGAACACTAGGCATCAACTAGCAAGCACAAGGACCCTCAATATGTAGTGGCACAGTGTGACTACCATGCACAGTGACCAACCGAAGTATGCATATGTCACTGACCATGACCAAAGATTTCCTGGCGCAGTGGTGCGCATCGACGGCAACGGCGAAGTCGTGCTGGAGGCGAAGCGCGAGGGTGGTCTCTACATTGTGGAGACCAAGGTAGTCCCCGCGGCATCCGACACAACAGATTCGCAGGAGCACGTCGTCAACATGGCCAAGGGAGGAAGCGCTAATCTGGAGCTCTGGCACCAACGGTTGGGGCATTCGGCGCCCGCAACCGTTAAGGAGATGGCGAAGCGCGACATGGTGCGCGGCCTCGTCATCGACAGTGCAGATGCGGCAGCAGATGCAGCAGCGCGCAAAAAGTGCAAGCCTTGCATTTTGGGCAAGGTGCGGCGCAAGCCGTTCAATGAGAATGCGGCTCGCGCAAAGGACCTGCTGGAGGTCGTGCACATCGACATGTGTAGACCGTTCAAAACGCCGTCAAACGGCGGCTTCAGATACTTTGTCACCTTCATTGATGACTGCAGCACGAAGCTCTATGTGTACTTCATGAAGCGAAAAGGCGAGGTCCTGGACCAGCTGAAGGAGTATGTCGCAGCGGTGGAGAGGCAGACTGGCCGGAAGGTCAGAGCGCTACGCAACGACAATGGCGGAGAGTACGTGGGCTGCAGCGGGTGGATGAAGCACCAGGGCATCAAGTGGGAACCCACTACGCCGTACTCGCCACAGTCCAACGGAGTGGCGGAGCGGGCGAACCAGACGCTGCTCAACATGGTGCGGACCATGCTTGTGGATGCGGGGTTGCCGCGAGGTTTCTGGGCGGAGGCTGTGCGTACAGCGAGCTACACCATCAACCTCACCCCAACAGCGGTGCTGAAGGGTAAGGGCGGCTGGNAGAGGCAGACTGGCCGGAAGGTCAGAGCGCTACGCAGCGACAATGGCGGAGAGTACGTGGGCTGCAGCGGGTGGATGAAGCAGCAGGGCATCAAGTGGGAACCCACTACGCCGTACTCGCCACAGTCCAACGGAGTGGCGGAGCGGGCGAACCAGACGCTGCTCAACATGGTGCGGACCATGCTTGTGGATGCGGGGTTGCCGCGAGGTTTCTGGGCGGAGGCTGTGCGTACAGCGAGCTACACCATCAACCTCACCCCAACAGCGGTGCTGAAGGGTAAGGGCGGCTAGAAGACGCCGTAGGAGGTTTGGAGCGGGTGCAACCCAAACGTGGCACATCTGAAGGTGTTTGGGTGCAAGGCGCACGCGATGGTGCAGGCGGCGCAACGACGCGACAGCAAGCTGGAACCGCGGGCGAAGCTGTGCTTGTTCCTCGGCTACGAGAGCACGCAAAAGGCGTATCGGCTCTGGGACCCGCGCACGCAAGAGATCATCCGTAGCCGTGACGTCGAGTTCAACGAGCAGCAGAGCTTCAGCAGTAGCAGCAACGACATGAGCATCGGGAACACTCCAAAACAGGGGGAGTGGTTCCAGCTCCTTGACTACGAGGAGGAGCCGGCGGACGCGGAGGTCGATGATGCGGCGTCGGAGCGCGGCAGTGCAGTAGGTGCAGCAGCCGACGCGGAGGACTCCGACGATAGTGCAGCTGGGCTGGAGATCCGGCGGAATGATCCGTCGAAGGAGGCACCGCGGGTGCCAAAACGTGCACTCCTGGAGGAGTTCGCGTCGAGCGTCGGAGAAAAATCCTCCGGACGCGCCGCTCGTCCGGTTGATGGTTCAACGGAGCGGGAAGAATCCTCGGGAAGCCGTCCGGTCGATGATTCACCGGAGCGGGCTGAGTCGGAAGGATCGCAGCAGAGCAACGAGACGCCGCCAAGACTGCCGCGCCGCAGTGGGAGGCAGCGGAGAGCGGGGAAGCGTTTCGAGGCAGGCACCGGTCGATGGATTGGCATGACGAGGTGCATCCTGGCTGCATCAACGGAGCCGACGACCGTGCAAGAGGCGCTTGTGCGGCCCGAGGGAAAGCAGTGGGACGCTGCCATCAAGTCGGAGTTGGCGTCCATTGCAGAAAACGACACGTGGCAGCTGGTTGACAGGCCGAAAGACGCCAAGGTCATCGGCTCCAAGTGGATCTTCAAGACCAAGTTCACAAAGGAAGGTGTGGTTGACAAGTACAAGGCACGGCTCGTGGCGAAGGNGACGCAGGCACCGGTCGATGGATTGGCATGACGCGGTGCATGCTGGCTGCATCAACGGAGCCGACGACCGTGCAAGAGGCGCTTGTGCGGCCCGAGGGAAAGCAGTGGGACGCTGCCATCAAGTCGGAGTTGGCGTCCATTGCAGAAAACGACACGTGGCAGCTGGTTGACAGGCCGAAAGACGCCAAGGTCATCGGCTCCAAGTGGATCTTCAAGACCAAGTTCACAAAGGAAGGTGTGGTTGACAAGTACAAGGCACGGCTCGTGGCGAAGGGATACGTACAGCGTAAGGGCGAGCACTACGATGAGACGTTTGTCCCCGTCGCCAAGTTCACAAGCATCTGTGCGATCCTTCCGGTGGTAGCCGCGAAGGACATGGAGCTCCACCAAATGGACGTAAAGACGGCCTTCCTCAATGGCATCATCGACAAGAAAATCTACATGGAGGTGCCGGAGGGGGTGGAGGCGCCGGAGGGCAAGGTGTGCAAGCTGTGGAAGTCCTTGTACGGGCTAAAACAATCGCCCCGATGCTGGTACCAACAGATGGACAACTTCATGGCACAACTCGGCATCAAGCGCTGTGAGTCAGATCACAATGTGTACGTGCGGCGCAGCAAGAAGCTCCATCAGATTGTCGCACTCTACGTGGACGATCTGATCTTGTGCTCCTCAGACCTGCCGAGCCTACAGCAGCTGGAAGAGCAGCTGAGTAGCAGGTTCCAGATGTCGGACATGGGGGAGTTGGAGTTCTACCTCGGGGTGAGCATTACGCGCAACCGCAGGGCGCGCACGCTTGAGCTGGGGCAGGCCAAATACGTGGCCGAGGTGCTGAAGCGGTACGGCATGGAGGATTGCAAACCAGTGTGCAGTCCTGTCTCCACGACCTATGAACTGAGTGCGGCAATGGCGCCGCAAACAAAAGAAGAGCAGGAGGATATGGCAGGGGTGCCTTACCAATCGGCAGTGGGCAGCCTCATGTACGCCATGGTGGCGACTCGACCGGACCTGGCCTACGCGGTGGACCAAGTGAGCAGGTATGTGGCGGACCCAGGGCAACTACACTGGCAGGCGGTCAAGCGCATCCTCCGCTACCTGCAAGCGATGCAGCACGCGCGCCTGAGGTTCGACGGCAAGGGGCGGGCGGACCCTTTGCGTCTGGTCTACTACACGGACGCAGACTACGCTGGGGATGTGGACAAGCGGAAGTCCACATCCGGTTACGTGTTCTTCCTCGCTGGTGCAGCGGTCTCGTGGTGTAGCAAGAAGCAGGACTGCGTCGCCACCTCCACAGTGGAAGCTGAGTACATCGCGCTGGCCGAGGCGGTCAAGGAGGCGGTGTGGCTCCGCAGGTTGCTTGGGGAGCTGGCCGTGCCGCAGCATGAGCCTACGAGGACAACACCGGCTCCATCTCGCTGACCAACAACCCGACGCAGCACAAGAGGACGAAGCACATTGACGTGCGTTATCACTACGCACGGGACATGGTCGAGAAGGGGCAGGTGGTGCTGCAGCACTGCAGCACGCACAGCATGCTTGTGGATTGCTTGACCAAAGTGCAACCCGCAGACCGGCACGCGATGAGCGTGGCCGGACTTGGGATGACCAACTATGATGGGCTGGAGGGCGCAGCGGAAGATGAGTGAGAGCAAGCAGGAGCAGCGGGCATGGAAGGTGCAAGGGGGAGAATGTTGAAAAATTGCCCCTCCGCATGCCAAAGTACGGCGCCGGGAGGCGCTGATGAGCAGCCAGAAAATGGAAACTCCGCTCCGGCGGATCTGGCGACTTGACATTTGCTCGGATCCTAAAATGGAGGATTGCCCCTAAAAGTTGACAAGTCGCTGAATCCGGTGGAAGTTGTTTCGCTGGAATCAGAGAAGTATCAAGGGAGATATGGCTTTTCAAAGTTGGGGTATGCGCAGCGGCTCTGGGAGCCGGCTGCAACTCGAAATCCGGTCGATAATTGACCGGACCGAGTCACAAAAATACCATCTGGAGAAAATGCTCCGATAGTCCTGCCGAGGCGTCCGGTGGATGATCCACCTGATCCGGCGGATCATCCACCGGATCCAGAAGTGCAAGTTGTTACTGAGGGACTTAGCCAAAATCCTGGCTCGACGTAGGAAACTCAATAGTACACTTTGTTACTCGGGGACTTGGTCAAAATTCTGACTGCAGGTCCGCGGACAGGTTTCGAACCTCGTCACACCCCATCACCAAACACGACCCAAAAGTGGGTAGGGTACGTGGAAACAGTGCAGGGGACCCATACACCATGTGCAATGGGACATGTGCCTTGGGAAAGGCGCTTCGCACGTGAATGAAGGCGCCACGGCGAGTGGCGGCGTCAGGCTTCTGTGGTGGGTGAGACCTGCGCTTCGGCAAGCATAACTTGAGCTACGCTTGGCCGAATCGCGCGCGGTTTGGTGCGTTGGAAAGCTCATGAAAAGCCCTATAAACGTTTTGATCATTTCCATGTTCACAAACTAACGCAAAATGACGTTATTCCCTTCGCAAACTGACTGTCTCTAAATTCCTGCTCACATAGCGTGAGGCAACCAGAACGCTCACGCTAAGTCTCAGATTCGCCCAAAACAGCAGACGTGAACCACTAAAGGCAATCAGACAAACGTCCGGACCGCACCACGTGGATCTCATCGTGACAGTGGCACGGTGTAGCCAACATTTACAATGACCAACAAAAGTAGGCATGTGTCACTGACCATGCCCAAAGAATGTCACTATGTGTGGTCAACTTTGACAACTCATAACACGTGTTACAAATGTTCACAGGGGCAGACAATGGTTTGTGAACACTAGTTATTGATTAGCAAGTACAAAGACATTGAATATGTAGTGAGAGAGTGTGGCTACCATGCACAGTGACCAACCAAAGTATGCATATGTCACTGACCATGACCAAAGAATTTCACTTCATGTGGTCAACGTTGACAACTCACAACAAGAAGCACAGATAGTCAGAAGGGTTAACAATGGTTTGGGAACACTGGCTATCAACTAGAAAACACAAAGACCTTCAGTATGTAGTGACAAGGCGTGGCAACCATGTAGAGTGACAAACCCAAGTAGGCATATGCCACTAACCATGACCAAAAGAATTTCACAGTGTGTGGTCAATGTTGGAAACTCATAACACGAGTCACAAATGGTCATAGGGGGAAACAATGGGTTAAGAACACTAGTTATCAACTAGCAAAGACCTTCAACAAGTAGTGGCACGGTGTGGCTAGCATGCATAGTGACCAACCAAAGGATGCATATGTCACTGACTATGACCAAAGAAGTCCACTATGTGTGGTCAACATTGACAACTCGTAACACGAGTCACAACTGGTCAGAGGGAGAGACAATGGTTTGGAAACCCTATGTATCAACTAGAAAGGACAAAGAACTTCAATACGTAGTGGCACGGTGTGGCCAGTATGCACACCGAACAACCAAACTAGGCATATGTCACCGACCATGACCAAATAATTTCAGTATGGGTGGTCAACATTCACAACCCATAACACGAGTTACAAATGGTCAGAGGAGGAAACAATGGTTTTGAAATATAATTTTCCAACTAGCAAGTACAACGACCTTCAATAAGTTGTAGCACGGTGTGGCTACCATGCACAATGACCTACCAAAGAAGGCATATTTATGGCCTTTGACCAAGAAAAATCCGCTGTGTGTGGTCAACGTTGACAACTCATAATACGAGTCACAAATGGTCAGAGGGGGAAACAATGGTTTGGGAACACCAGGTATCAACTAACAAGCACAAGGACCTTCAATAAGTAGTGGCAAAGTGAGGCTATCACGTATAATGACCAACCAAAGTAGGCATGTGTCACTGACCATGACAAAAGAATGTCACTATGTCTGGTCAACTTAAACAACTCATACGCAAGTCACAAATGGTCTGAGAGGGAAACAATGGTTTTTTAACACTAGTTATTAATTAGCAAGTACAAAGACCTTCAATCTGTAGCGGTACAGTGTGGCTACCATGGACAGTGACCAATCAAAGAATGCATATATCACAGACCATGACCAAAGAATTTCACTTCATGTGGTCGACATTGACAACTCACAACAAGAGTCACAGATAGTAAGAGGGGGTAACAATGGTTTGGGAACACTGACTATCAACTAGAAAGCACAAAGACCTTCAATACGGAGTGACACGGCGTGGCAACCATGTAAAGTGACAAACCAAAGTAGGCATATGCCACTATCCATAACCAAAAGAATTTCATAGTGTATGGTCAACGTTGAAAACTCATAATACGAGTCACAAATGGTCAGAGGGGAAAACAATGGTTTGGGAGTACAATGTATCAACTAGCAAGCACAATGACCTTCAATAAGTAGTAGCACTGTGTGGCTTCCGTGTTCAATGACCAACCAAAGTAGGCATCTGCCACTGACCATGACTAAAGAATGTTTCTATGTGTGGTCAACTTTGACAACTCATAACACAAGTTACCAATGGTCAGAAGGGGAAACAATGGTTTGTGAATACTAGTTTTCAATTGGCAAGTACAATGACCAATATGTCGTGGCACAGTGTGGCTACCATGCAAAGTGACAAACCATAGTCTGCATATGTCACTGACCATGACCAAAGAATTTCACTTCACTTAGTCAACCCTGACAACTCACAACAAGAGTCACAGATAGTCAGAGGGGGTAACAATGGTTTGGGAACACTGGCTATCAACTTGAAAGCACAAAGACCTTCACTACGTAGTGACACGGCGTGGCAACCATGAACAGCGACAAACCAAAGTAGGCATATGCCACTAACCATGACCAAAAGAATTTCACATTGTGTGGTCAACGTTGAAAACTCATAACACGAGTCACAAATGGTCACAGGGGGAAACAATGGGATGGGAATACTAGTTATCAACTAGCAAGTACAAAGATCTTCAACAAGTAGTGGCACGGTGTGGCTAACGTACACAGTGACCAACCAAAGGATGCATACGTCACTGACTATGACCAAAGAAATCCACAATGTGTGGCCAACATTGACAACTCATCATACGAGTCAAAAATGGTTAGAGGGAAAGACAATGGTTTGGGAACCCTATGCATTGACAAGAAAGGACAACGAACTTCAATATGTAGTGGCTCGGTGTGGCTACTATGCACACCGAACAACCAAACTAGGCATATGTCACTGATCATGACCAAGGAATTTCAGCATGGGTGGTCAACGTTCACAACCCATAACATGAGTCACCAATGGTCAGAGGGGGAAACAATGGTTTCCGAACAATAATTTTAAACTAGCAAGTACAACGAGCTTCAATAAGTAGTAGCACGGTGTGGCTACCATGCACAATCACCGACCCAAGTAGGCATATGTACTGCCTTTGACCAAAGAAATCTGCTATGTGTGGTCAACGTTGAAAACTCATCATACGAGTCACAAATGGTCTGAGGGAGAAACAATGGTTTGGGAACACCAGGTATCAACTAGTAAGCACAAGGACCTTCAATAAGTAGTGGCACGGTGTGGCTACCATGTACAATGACCAACCAAAGTAGGCATGTGTCACAGACTATGACCAAAGAATGTCACTATGTGTGGTCAACTTTGAAAACTCAAAACACAAGTCACAAATGGTCAGAGGGGGAAACAATGGTTTTTGAGTACTTGATATCGATTAGCAAGTACAAAGACCTTCAATATGTAGTGGCACAGTGTCGCTACCATGCACAGTGACCAACCAAAGTATGCATATGTCACTGACCATGACCAAAGAACTCATGTGGTCAACGTTAACAACTCACAACAAGAGTCACAGATAGTCAGAGGGGGTAACAATGGTATGGGAACACTGACTATCCACTAGAAATCACAAAGACCTTCAGTACGTAGTGAGACGGCGTGGCAACCATGTACAGTTACAACCCAAAGTAGGCATATGCCACTAACCATGACGAAAAGAAGTTCACAGTGTGTGGTCAATGTTGAAAACTCATAACACGAGTCACAAATGGTCAGAGGGGGAAACAATGGGTTGGGAATACTAGTTATCAACTAGCAGGTACAAAGACCTTCAACAAGTAGTGGCACGGTATGGCTAGCGTGCACAGTGACCAACCAAAGGTGGCATATGTCACTGACTATGACCAAAGAAATCCACTATGTGTGGTCAACATTGACAACTAATAACATGACTCACGAATGGTCAGAGGGAGAGACAATGGTTTGGGAACCTTGTGTATCGACTAGAAAGGACAAAGAACTGCAATACGTGGTGGCACGGTGTGGCTACTATGCACACCGAACAACCAAACTATGCATATGTCACTGACCATGACCAAAGAATTTCAGTATGGGTGGTCAAGGTTCACAACCCATAACACGAGTCATAAATGGTCAGAGGGGGAAACAATGGTTTTGGAATATTAGTTTTTAAGTAGCAAGTACAAGGACCTTCAATAAGTGGTAGCACGGTATGACTACCATGCACAGTGACCGATCAAAGTACGCATATGTACTGCCTTTGGCCAAAGAAATCCGCTGTGTGCGGTCAACATTGACAATTCATAATATGAGTCACAAATGGTCAGAGGGGGAAACAATGGCTTGGGAACACCTGCTCTCATCATCTGCTCGGCACAAGGATCCGCCCAGTCGCATCGTTCTTTCCGCGACGACCTGCGCCCACGCCAAAACGTCCGCAGTGCATGTGGTTTCGCTCCTGCGCCCACTTCTCCATCTCCTTCCTCCGCCATCATCCGCCTTCATCATCTGCTCAGTCGCACTGCCATTTCTACGTTGTCACCCTTCTGCAATATCTGATCACCTTCAAGATTATGGTCATCACTTCTCCCTCATCAGCACCTACCGTCCTCTTCCTGGCACATCATCCTCCCCGCTGTAGCTCTCCTCCTCCTCTATGGAAGAGCAACGACGCACCATCCTGCTCTACAATGAAGTCGCCTCCCTAACCGATAACATTGCTCCACTTTGCTTCACACCCGATGGGAGTCACAACTTTAAACAATGGAGTTGTCAACTGCGACGTGAAATTGCCACCTTGGACATATACGGATACAACCTCCTTGACATAGTGCAAAACGTTGGAAGCAAAGAAGCCCGCAGAACAGCACAAGGAAGACGGGAGTATGGCATTGCCCAAACTCAACTTCAAGGTCTTCTCTACAAGAGCACTTAGTTCGAGAGCACAAGAGCACAACGAGTTCCACCCCATCATTGCGGCACACCGTCATCAGGCTGTCTTCCGGACTATCCATGCTCTCAAGAACTACTGTTCAAACAGAGGAGCAGAATCCCCTGACCCCCGTCCGGCCACTCTTGACCCTCCTCCATATAGTGAACTTCTGGACAAACGACGATTTCAGCTGCAACCATTCATCAGAGATCACAGGAGAATGGAGGAAGAAGCAGAACTTTGAGCCATCAAAGAACGGCCTCGCACTCCGTAATCTCCCACATCCTCTAATGGGGTGGAATACTGGGAGCGTTACTACTGACCATTCCCCTTGCCTTCTTACCTCCTGTCAAGCTTCAAGGGGGGTCTTAGAATGAAGCCTTAACAAGAGATGAAAATATCAATCTCGGTCTCAATAATGGTTCAAGTCCAACGACTGAGCCACCTTGACCAACAACTCTCCGGTCACTCGACCGTTTGGACCCTACCGTCAAGTCATCCCCTAATAAAGTGACACCTGTCACCCGCGTCCGGCTAGCGGAAAGAAGCCGTTGCTCTGCTTGTCTTTCCTGTTGTGTCTTTCTATACCGAGGATGTTCATTCCCTCGTGCTAACCAGAACAGTTGTGTTCATCCTGTTCCCTTTGGTTCCGCGGCTTTGCCGCCGTGCTCTCGCTCTGCTCGCTCCTACCGTCTTTCGCCCACCACTCTCTCCTTGAGATATTCGCTTCGTTACCTTTGGTCCTTTGCTCAACCTCATCGCGTCACTCGCTTCGCTCTCCTCTCCTCATGCCTAAACTGGAGCCCCGGCGCCTCGCCTCTCTCAAGACACTACGACTAACTCCATGGGCCTGCACTCACCTTTCTGCTACCGTCACTTTGCTACCAAGCTCCTGCATGATCCATTGCTTCTCCTTGCTTCTGCTCTTGCCGCCCCCATTCCTTGCACTCTTCTTACACAGCTATCAACTAGCAAGCACAGGGACCTTCAATGAGTAGTGGCACGATGTGGCTACCATGTACAATGACCAACCAAGGTAGGCATGTGTCACTGAACATGACCAAAGAATGTCACTATGTGTGGTCAACTTTGACAACTCATAACACGAGTCACAAATGGTCAGAGGGGGAAACAATGGTTTGTGAATACTAGTTATGTATCAGCAACTACAAAGACCTTCAATGTCTAGTGGCACAGTGTGGCTACCATGTACATTGACCAACCAAAGAATGCGCATGTCACTGACCATGTCCAAAGAATTTCACTTCATGTGGTCAACGATGACAACTCACAACAAGAGTCACAGATAGTCAGAGGGGTAACAATGGTTTGGGAACACTGGCTTCAACTAGAAAGCACAAAAACCTTCTGTATGTAGTGACACGGCGTGGAAACCATGTACAGTGACAGACAAAAGTAGGCATATGCCACTAACACTGACCAAAAGAATTTCACAGTGTGTGGTCAACGTCAAAAACTCATAACAGAAGTCACAGATGGTCAGAGGGGGAAACAATGGGTTGGGAACACTAGTTATCAACTAGCAAGTACAAATACCTTCAACAAGTAGTGGAACGGTGTGGCTAGCATGCACAGTGACAAACAAAAGGATGCATATGTTACTGACTATGAACAAAGAAGTCCACTATGTGTGGTCAACATTGACAACTCATAACACGAGTCACAAATGGTCAGAGAGAGAGACAATGGTTTGGGAACCCTATGTATTGACTAGAAAGGACAAATAACTTCAATATGTAATGGCACGGTGTGGCTACTATGCACACTGAACAACCAAACTAGGCATATGTCAATGACCATGACCAAAGAATTTCAATGTGGGTGGTCAATGTTCACAACCCATAACACGAGTCACAAATGGTCAGAGGGGGAAACAATGGTTTTGGAATATTAGTTTTCAACTAGCAAGTACAACGACCTTGAATAAGCAGAAGCACAGTGTGGCTACCATGCAGAATGACCGACCAAAGTAGGCATATGTACTGCCTTTGACCAAAGAAATCTGCTATGTGTGGTCAACGTTGACAACTCATAATACGAGTCACAAATGGTCACAGGGGGAAACTATGGTTTGGGAACACCGGGTATCAACTAGCAAGCACAAGGACCTTCAATAAGTAGTGGCACCGTATGACTACCATGTACCAACCAAAGTAGGCATGTGTTACTGACCATGACCAAAGAATGTCACTATGTGTGGTCAACTTTGACAGCTCAAAACACGAGTCACAAATGGTCAGAGGGGGAAACAATGGTTTGTGAATACTAGTCATTGATTAGCAAGTACAAAGACCTTCAATATGTAGTGGCACGGTATGGCTACCATGCACAGTGACCAACCAAAGTATGCATATGTCACAGACCATGACGAAAGAATTTCACTTCATGTGGTCAACGTTGACAAATCACAACAAGAGTCACAGATAGTCAGAGGGGGTGATAATGGGATGGGAACACCGGCTATCAACTAGAAAGCACAAAGACCTTCACTACGTAGTGACACAGCATGGCAACCATGTACAATGACAGACCAAAGTAGGCACAAGCCACTAACCATGACCAAAAGAATTTCACAATGTGTGGTCAACGTTGAAAACTCATAGCACGAGTCACAAATGGTCAAAGGGGGAACAATGGGTTGGGAATACTAGTTATCAACTAGCGAGTACAAAGACGTTCAACAAGTAGTGGCACAAAGTGGCTAGCGTGCACAGTGACCAACCAAATGACGCATACGTCACTGACTATGACCAAAGAAGTCCACTATGTGTGGTCAACATTGACAACTCATAACACAAGTCAGAAATAGTCAGAGGGAGAGGCAATGGTTTGGGAACCCTTTGAATTGACAAAAAAGGATAAATAACATCAATACGTAGTGGCACGGTGTGGCTACTATGCACACCGGACAACCAAACTAGGCATATGTCACTGACCATGACCAAAGAATTTCAGTATGGGCGGTCAATGCTCACAACCCATAACATAAGTCACAAATGGTCAGAGGGGGAAACAATGGTTCCGGAATACTAGTTTGAAACTAGCAAGTACAAAGACCTTGAAAACGCAGTAGCATGGTGTGGCTACCATGCACAATGACCGACCAAAGTAAGCATATGTACTACCTTTGACCAAAGAAATCCCCTGCGTGTGGTCAACGTTGACAACTCATAATACAAGTCACAAATGGTCAAAGGGGGAAACAATGGTTTGTGAGTATTAGTTATCGATTAGAAAGTACAAAGACCTTCCATATGTAGTGACATAGTGTGGCTACCATGCACAGTGACGAACCAAAGTATGTATATGTCACTGACCATGACCGAAGAATATTGCTTAATGTGGTCAATGCTGACAACTCACAACAAGAGTCAAAGATAGTCAGAGTGGTTAACAATGGTTTGGGAATAGTGGACATCAACTAGAAAGCACAAAGACCTTCAGTACGTAGTGACACGGCGTGGCAACCATGTACGGTGATGACCCAAAGTAAGCATATGCCACTATCCGTGAACAAAATGATTTCACTGGTTGTGGTCAACGTTGAAAACTCATAACACGAATCACAAATGATCTGAGGGGAAAACAATGGGTTGGGAACACTAGTTATGAACTAGCAAATACAAAGACCTTCAACAAGTAGTGGCACGCTGTGGCTAGCGTGCGTAGTGACCAACCAAAGGATGCATACGTCACTTACTATGACCAAAGAAGTCCACTATGGGTGGTCAACATTGACAACTCATAACACGAGTAACAAATGGTCAGAGGGAGAAACAATGGTTTGGGAACCCTGTTTAACGACTAGAAAGGACACAGATGTTCAATACGTAGTGGCACGGTGTGGCTACTATGCACACCGAACAACCAACCCAGGCATATGTCACCTACCATGACCAAATAATTTCAGTATGGGTGGTCAACATTCACAACCCATATTACGAGTCACAAATGGTCTAAGGGGGAAAATGATGGTTTCTGAATACTAGTTTTCAACTAGCAAGTACAACGGCCTTAAAAACGTACTAGCACAGTGTGGCTACCATGCACAATAATCAGCCAAAGTAGGCATATGTACTGCCTTTGACCAAAGAAATCCGCTGTGTGTGGTCAATGTTTACACCTCATAATGCAAGCCACAAATGGTCAGAGGGGGAAACAACGATTTGGGAACACAAAGTATCAACTAGCAAGCACAGGGACCTTCAATGAGTAGTGGCACGATGTGGCTACCATGTACAATGACCAACAAAAGTAGGCATGTGTCACTGACCATGACCAAAGAATGTCACTATGTGTGGTCAACTTTGACAACTCATAACACAAGTCAGAAATAGTCAGAGGGAGAGGCAATGGTTTGGGAACCCTATGTATGGACTAGAAAGGACAAAGAACTTCAATACGTAGTAGCACAGTGTGGCTACCATGCACAATAATCAGCCAAAGTAGGCATATGTACTGCCTTGACCAAAGAAATCCGCTGTGTGTGGTCAATGTTTACACCTCATAATGCAAGCCACAAATGGTCAGAGGGGGAAACAACGATTTGGGAACACAAAGTATCAACTAGCAAGCACAGGGACCTTCAATAAGTAGTGGCACGATGTGGCTACCATGTACAATGACCAACAAAAGTAGGCATGTGTCACTGACCATGACCAAAGAATGTCACTATGTGTGGTCAACTCTGACAAGTCACAACATGAGTCACAAATGGTCAGAGGGGGAAACAATAGTTTTTGAAAACTAGTTATTGATTAGCAAGTACAAAGACCTTCAATATGTAGTGGCACATTGTGGATACCATGCACAGTGACCAACCAAAGTATGTATATGTCACTGACCATGACCAAAGAATTTCACTTCATGTGGTCAACGCTGACAACTCACAACAAGAGTCACAGATAGTCACGCGGGGTGACAATGGTTTGAGAACACTTGCTATCAACTAGAAAGCACAAAGATCTTAACTACGTAGTGAAACGGCGTGGCAACCATGTACACTGCCAAACAAAAGTAGGCATATGCCACTGACGATGACCAAAGGAATTTTGCAATGTGTGGTCAACGTTGAAAACTGATAACACAAGTCACAAACGGTGAGTGGGTGAAACAATGGGTTTAGAACACTAGTTATCAACAAGAAAGTACAAGCACCTTCAACAAGTAGTGGCACGGTGTGGCTAGCGTGCACATTGACCAACCAAAGGATTCATACGTCGTTGACTATGACCAAAGAAGTCCACTATGTGTGGTCAACATTGACAAATCATAACACGAGTCACAAATGGTCAGAGGGAGAGACAATGGTTTGGGAACCCTATGTATGGACTAGAAAGGACAAAGAACTTCAATACGTAGTAGCACAGTGTGGCTACTATACACATCGAACAACCAAACTAGGCATATGTCACTGACAATAACCAAACAATTTCAGTATGGGTGGTCAAAGTTTTAACCCATAACACGAGTCACAAATGGTCAGAGGGGGAAACAATGGTTTTGGAATATTAGTTTTCAAATAGCAAGTACAACGAACTTCAATAAGTAGTAGTACGGTGTGTGTACCATGCACAATGACTGACCAAAGTAGGCATATGTACTGCCGTTGACCAAAGAAATCCGTTGTGTTTGGTCAACATTGACAACTCATAATACGAGTCACAAATGGTCAAAGGGGGAAACAATGGTTTGGCAACACCAGGTATCAACCAGCAAAACCAGGGACCTTTAATAAGTAGTGGCACGGTGTGACTACCATGTACAATAGCCAACCAACGTAGGCATGTGTCACTAACCATGACCAAGGAAGGTCACTATGTCTGGTCAACTTTGACAACTCATATCACGAGTCACAAATGGTCAGAGGGAGAAAAAATGGTTTGTGGATACTATTTATTGATTAGCAAGTAGAAAGACCTTCAATATGTAGTGGCATAGTGTGGCTACCATGCAAAGTGGCCAACCAAAATATGCATATGTCAGTGATCATGACCAAAGAATTTCACTTCATGTGGTCGATGTTGACAACTCACAACAAGAGTCACACATAGTCAAAGTGTACAACCATGGTTTGGGAACACTGGCTATCAACAATAAAGCACAAAGACCTTCTGTACGTAGTGACACGGCGTGGAAACCATGTATAGTGAAAAACCAAAGTAGGCATAAGCCACTAACCAGGACCAAAACAATTTTACTGTGTGTGGTCAACATTGAGAACTCATAACACGAGTCACAAATGGTCAGAGGGGGAAACAATGGGCTGGGAACACTAGTTATCAACTAGCAAGTACAAAGACCTTCAACAAGTAGTGGCACGATGTGGCTAGCGTGGACAGTGACCAAACAAAGGATGCATACGTCACTGACTATGACCAAAGAAGTCCTTTATGTGTGGTCAACATTGACAACTCGTAACACGAGTCACAAATGGTCAGATGGAGAGACAATGGTTTGGGAACCCTATGTATCAACTTGAAAGGACAAAGAACTTTAATAGGTAATGGCACGGTGTGGCTACTATACACACCAAACAACCAAACTAGGCATATGTCACTGACCATGACCAAAGAGTATAAGCATGAGTGGTCAACGTTCTCAACCCATAACACGTGTCACAAATGGTCAGAGGGGGAAAACAGTGGTTTTGGAATTTTAGTTTTCAACTAGCAAGTACAACGACCTTCAATAAGTAGTAGCACGGTGTGGCTCCATGAACAATCACCGACCAAGGAAGGCATATGTACTGCCTTTGACCAAAGAAATCCGTTGTGTGTGGTCAACATTGACAACTCATAATATGAGTCACAAATGGTAAGAGGGGCAAACAATGGTTTGGAAACACCACGTATCAACTAGCAAGCACAGGGACCTTCAATAAGTAGTGGCACGGTGTGCCTACCATGTAGAATGACCAACAAAAGTAGGCATGTGTCACTGACCATGACCAAATAATGTCACTATGTGTGGTCAACTTTGACAACTCATAACACGAGTCACAAATGGTCAGAAGGGGGAACAATGGTTTGTGAGTAATAGTTATTGATTGGCAAGTACAAAGACCTTCAATATGTAGTGGCACAGTGTGGCTACCATGCACAGTGACCAACCAAACGATGCATATGTCACTGATAATGACCACAGAATTTCACTTCATGTGGTCAACGTTGACAACTCACAACAAGATTAACACATAGTCAGAGGGGGTAACAATGGTTTGGGAACACTGGCTATCAACAAGAAAGCACAAAGACCTTCAGTACGTAGTGACATGGCATGGCAACCATGTACAGTGACAAACCAAAACATGCATATGCCACTAACCATGACCAAAAGAATTGTACTGTGTGTGGTCAACGTCGAGAACTCATAGCACGAGTCACAAATGGTCAGGGGGAGGGAAACAATGGGTGCGGAACACTAGTTATCAACAAGCAAGCACAAAGACCTTCAACAGGTAGTGGCACGTTGTGGCCAGCGTGCACAGTGACCAAACAAAGGATGCATACGTCACTGACTATGACCAAAGAAGTCCATTATGTGTGGTCAACATTGACAACTCAAAACACGAGTCACAAATGGTCAGACGGAAGGACAATGTACCGACTAGAAAGGTTAAAGAACTTCAATACGTAGTGGCATAGTGTGGCTACTATGCACACCGAACAACCAAACTAGGCATATGTCACTGATCATGACCAAAGAATTCCTGTATGGGTGGTCAACGTTCACAACCCATAACATGAGTCACAAATGGTCAGAGGGGGAAATGATGGTTTCGTAATATCAGTTTTCAACTAGCAAGTACAACGACCTTCAATAAGTAGTAGCACAATATGGCTACCATGCACAATGACCGACCAAAGTAGGCATATGTACTGCCTTTGACCAAGGAAATCCGCTGTGTGTGGTAAACGTTGACAACTCATAATACGATCCACAAACGGTCAGAGGGGGAACTAATGATTTGGGAGCACCAGGTATCAACTAGTAAGCACAGGGACCTTCAATGAGTAGTGGCACGGTGTGGCTACCATGTACAATGACCAACCAAAGTAGGTATGTGTCACTGAACATGACCAAAGAATGTCACTGTGTGGTCAACTTTGACAACTCATAACACGAGTCACAAATGGTCAGAGGGGGAAAAAATGGTTTGTGAACACTAGTTATCAATTAGCAAGTACAAAGACCTTTACTATGTAGTACCACAGTGTGGATACCATGCACAGTGACCAACCAAAGAATGTGTATGTCACTGACCATGACCAAAGAATTTCACTTCATGTGGTCAACGCTGACAACTCACAACAATAGTCACAGATAGTCATTGGGGGTAACAATGGTTAGAGAACACTGGCTATCAACTAGAAAGCACAAAGGCCTTCACTACGTAGTGAATGGGCGTGGAAACCATGTACACTGCCAAACTAACGTAGGCATATGCCACAAACCATGACCAAAGGAATTTCACAGTGTGTGGTCAACGTTGAAAACTGATAACACGAGTCACAAATGGTCAGAGGGGGAAAGTATGGGTTGGGAACACTAGTTATCAACTAGTAAGTACAAATACCTTCAACGAGTAGTGGCACGGTGTGGCTAGCATGCACAGTGATCAACCCAAGGATGCATACGTCACTCACTATGACCAAAGAAGTCCATTATGTTTGGTCAACATTGACTACTCATTACACGAGTCACAAATGTTCAGAGGGAGAGAATGGTTTTGGAACTCTATGTATCGACTAGAAAGGACAAAGACCTTCAATACGTAGTGGCACGGTGTGGCTACTATACACACCGAACAACCAAACTAGGCATATGTCACTGACCATGACCAAAGAATTTGAGTATGGGTGGTCAGCGTTCACAACCCATAACACGAGTCACAAATGGAATGGGGGGGAAACAATGGTTTCAGAATACTAGTTTTCAACTAGCAAGTACACCGGACTTCAATAAGTAGTAGCACGGTGTGGCTACCATGCACAATGACTGACCAAAGTAGGCATATATTCTGCCTTTGACCAAAGAAATCCGCTGTGTGTGGTCAACGTTGACAATTCACAATACGATTCACAAATGGTCAGAGGGGCAAACAATGGTTTGGGAACACCAGGTATCAACTAGCAAGCATAGGGACCTTCAATAAGTAGTGGAGCATGGTCATTGTACATGGTAGGCATGTGTCACTGACCATGACCAAAGATTTTCACTATGTGTGGTCAACTTTGACAACTCATAACACGAGTCACAAATGGTCAGAGGGGGGAACAATGGTTTGTGCATACTAGTTGTTGATTCGCGAGTACAAATACCTTCAATATGTTGTGGCACAGTGTGGCTACCATACACAGTGACCAGCCAAAGCATGCATATGTCACTGACCATGACCAAAGAATTTCAATTCATGTGGTCAACGTTGACAACTCACAACAAGAGTCACAGATAGTCAAAGGGGGTAACAATGGTTTGGGAACACTGGCTATCAACTAGAAAGCACGAAGACCTTCAGTACTTCGTGACACGGCATGGCAACCATGTACAGTGACAAACCAAAGCAGGCATATGCCACTAACCATGACCAAAAGATTTTTTCTGTGTGGTCAACGTTGAGAACTCATGTTACGAGTCACAAATGGTCAGAGGGAGAAACAATGGGTTGGGAACACTAGTTATCAACTAGCAAGTACAAAGACCTTCAACTGGTAGTGGCACGGTGTGGCTATTGTGCACAGTGACCAAACAGAGGATGCATACTTCACTGACTATGACCAAAGAAGTCCACTATGTGTGGTCAAAATTGACAGCTCATAACACGAGTCACAAATGGTCAGACGGAAAGACAATGGTTTGGAAACCCTATGTACCGGATAGAAAGGACAAAGAACTTCAATACGTAGTGGCACGGTGTGGCTACTATGCACACCAAACAACCAAACTAGGCATATGTCACTGACCATGACCAAAGAATTTCAGTATGGGTAGTCAACGTTCATAACCTATAACACGAGTCACAAATGGTCAGAGGAGGAAACCATGGTTTTGGAACATTAGTTTTCAACTAGAAAGTACAACGCCCTTCAATAAGTAGTAGCACAGTGTCGCTACCATGCACAATGACGCACCAAAGTAGGCATATGTATTGCCTTTGACCAAAGAAATCCGCTATGTGTGGTCAACATTGAAAACTCATAATACGAGTCACCAATGGTCGGAGAGGGAAACAATGGTTTGGGAACACTAGGTATAGACTAGCAAGCACAAGGACCTTTAATAAGTAGTGGCACGGTGTGGCTACCCCGTACAATGACCAACCAAAGTAGGCATGTGTCAATGACCATGACCAATGAATGTCACTATGTGTGGTCAACTTTGACAACTCATAACACGAGTCACAAATCGTCAGAGGGGGAAGCAATGGTCTGTGAATACTAGTTATTGATTAACAAGTAGAATGCAGTGAAGCAGGCACGGGAATGGTAGTAGCAGAAGGAGGGAGAAGCATTGGACCATGCTCGAGTACGTCAGCAAAGTGACGGAAGCAAGAGCGGTCCCGAGGAGTTAGGCGCAGTCCTTGATAGAGGTCAAGATGTGAGGGAGATGAGGTAGACGAGCTGGTGAGAGAAAGCGAGAGTGAGATGAGAGATAGCTGACTAAGGGAAGGAGTGAGAGTGACGGAGCAAAAAGCTGAGAACTGTGCGAGGCTGGTGAAGTCAAGGTATGCAAGGTGCAAGTAGAGCGAAGACACGGCGGTGAAGCCGCGGAACCAAAGGGGAACAGGATGGAGATAACTGTTTTGGTTAAGTTCGAGGGAATGAACGTCCTCGATAATATGTCGCAGAACAGGATGGGGGCATCACAACGGCTTCTTCTCGGCTAGCCGGACGCGATTGCGACGTGGTCGCAGATGTTAGGGGCGACTCGCCTCTAGGTCACTAGTCGTGACCAATAATCTGTTGGCGTCGTGGTCTGTAGTGGCTCAATGCCAAGCCTGAACCAGGGTCCCTATTCCGTAGTCCCTCGGATTATCCGAGGGAAGATGTCAGTGTTGACTTCAATACTCCAACAGCCCCCCTTGAAGTCAACACTGGGAGGAAGGTGATGCACAGGTCAGATACAGGGTTTGCCAGATCTCAGAGAATCCTTCATGTGGGTGTCGCATAAGTGGGTGTAGAGAGTCGTGAGTGGTGAGGATGAGCGCCTCCTTCAGAAGTGCTTCGACCCAGTCCGCACCAAGAAGGGATATTGAGTCCAGGAGACCAAGTAGTACCTGTCATAGATTGAACTTGGGAAATTGAAGTCTTCCCTGGTTGAGGAGTAGTTCAACTCTCCATTGATGGTAGTTTGTGGAACCATCTATGTTCTTGTGAAATTGGGGGGAGTCCCGTAGACAATCTTGAAGATGAGTGACAGTGTTGATCAGTGCTCTGTTGAGTGTTGAACGGTCAATGAAGTAGATTGGCTTCACTGAAGGTTGAACACGAAGAAGAGCATTTATCGTGTTATTGCTCATGGTTTGTTCTAGTGCAGGGAGTGCCGAGGGGAACCGTTGATTCATCAAGGTCAGTTGTTGAGTTGACCTTGATGAGGATGCTGTTACAAGGGGATACTGCTGAGATCTCATTCTCCTTGGCATGGTCCCTTAGAGAGGTGATGGTGAAGATGGTGGGTGCAAGAGATGGAGGGCACTGTGCTCTGTCACAGAAAACTTTGAGAGTCCAAGAGAATGCAGAGAGGCGCAGTCTTCTGAGTAGTCAGATCCACGGATACAGCACCTTGTTCCACCGGTTAGCTTGATTGAGCAGGGAGATGGGTGGTTTCCGGTTCCAGTGGTGCGACCTCGGTGGATTGCCCTTCTGCTACAAATGCAAGTGGTTGAGTGTGGGATTGGGAACGCCCATACTGAGGAAACATTGGAGTGGTGCAGGTGGAGGTGGAGGAGTAAATTGAGAGTGAGGTGGGCTCGGTGGTGAAACTTTGTGCGCTGGATGAAGTTTTGGCGTGGGTGCAGGTCGTCGCAACTCGGGCGATGCGATTGGTCGGATCTTTGTGCTGAGCAGAAGATGGTGTGGAAGGCAGAGGAACGAGCAATGATTGAGTGGGCGCAGGGGCAAAACCACGTGCGCTGCTGATCTTTTCGGCGTGGTTGGGGGTCGTCGCGGAGCGGGTGATGCAACCGAGCGGATCCGTGTGCCGAGCAGAAGATGATACGGAAGGCGGAGGAGCGATTGATGGTTTGAGTGGGCGCAGGGGCGAGACCACGTGCGCTGCTGAGATAGAGGGATATGATGCGGCAAGGGGAAGGCTGGGCCCAATGAGCCGCAAGAAATCTGCTGCCGGCGTGGGTGCAGGCTGCTGCAAAGTGGGCAGCTGGCTTTTGCAAGTCCTTGTGCTGGCCACAGATGCTGATGATGCGGAGGCTGAAGTTGATGATTGCGGAGTGGGCGCAGGGGCAAGCTGCGTACGGTGCAGAAAGTTTTGGCGTGGGTGCAGGTCGTCGCGCAACAGGCGATGCAACCGGGCAGATCCTTGTGCCGAGCGGAAAGCGATGCGGAGGAAAGAGGAGGCGGCTGATGGCTGAGTGGGCCCTGGGGCGAAACCACGTGCGCTGCGAAAGTTTTTTTGGCGTGGGCACAGGTCGTCGCAGAAAGAACGATACGACCGGGCGGATCCTTGTGCGGAGCTGAGAGTGATGCGGAGGCAAAACAGAAGAAGGCGGAGGCGGCGCGGACGATGCAGATGACGATGGGCAACGCGAGGAGGGCAGTTGAGGCAAGAGTTGGAGCAGGAGGTTGGGGTGATAATGACAATGAGGCATGCAGAAAATGAAGACAAAGATGACGATGACACGAGGGGAAGACCGATGAAGGGAGTGGCGGAGGCGGAAAATGGAGGTAGAGGATGGCGGTGCGGTGGGAGGTACGTGCGAGGCAACTGAGTGCTCTGCTTTCAGGAGAAGGAAGCCTTGTTCCCCACTTGGCCCTAGACCGATGGGTAGGGAGACTGGTGGTGGCCGCTATCCTGGTAGCTAGAGGAAGCTGGTTGCAACAGAGTAAGTCATGCGGTGAGCAGAACCACGATTCCGCTGACCTCAGGAGAGTGACGGCTTGTTCCCCAGTTGGCTCGCAGTGGGAGCAGGAAGACTGGTGGTGTCCGATATCGTGATGGCGGGAGTTGCACTGCTGCTGCTGTCGATATGAGAAGGCGGCGCGAGAATGCTGCTCGAGAGGAAGGATGCAAAGGAGCTGAGGAGGTTGAGACTGATGCAGTAGAGGCGGCCGATGAAAGGAGAAGGGCGTAGGTGCTTGTGGAGGCTGAGGAGATGAGCTGCAGTAGATGGCAACGGCAGGACGCTTCCCGGTAGTTGATTGCAGGCAGCGACTCAAGAACTGCTTGCGGCTGTTGTAGATGAAAAGTCACCAATAATTGGCCACGGGCGCGGAATGGACGCAGGGCTTCCTCAGGATGACGTGGAGTTTCTTCGGCACAAGGAGCACTCCAGGCGGTGCTGCTGATGTCAGCTGTTGGCGAGGCAAAGAGGCGCAAAGCAACGGTAGCGACGACGGAGGAATACAGATCAGAGCGGTGGAGTAAGGATGGCGGCAAAGCGATGACGAGGTCACGGGGCACCAGGTGTTGTTGCCTCATGCTCTGATACCATGTCAGAATAATGCAAGCACGAGAATGGTAGTAGCAAAAGCAGGCAGAAGCATCGGACCATGCATGAGTACGTCAGCAAAGTGACGGAAGCTAGAACGGTCCTGATGAGTTAGTCGCAGACCTTGAGAGAGGTCGAGATGTGAGGGAGACGAGGTAGACGAGCTGCTGAGAGAAAGCGAGAGTGAGATGAGTGATAGCTGAGTGAGCGAAGGAGCGAGAGTGACAGAGCGAAAAGCTGAGAACTGTGCAAGGCTGGCGAAGGCAAGGTATGCAAGGTGCGAGCAGAGCGAAGACACGGCGGCAAAGCCGCGGAACCAAAGGGGAACAGGATGGAGAGAACTGTTCTGGTTAAGTTCGAGGGAATGAACGTCCTTGGTAATATGTCGCAGAACACGACAGCGGCATCAGAACGGCTTCTTCTTCGCTAGCCGGAGGCGATTGCAACCTGGTCGCACTTATTAGGGGCGACTCACCTCTAGGTCACTTGTCGTGACCGACAATCCGTTGGTGAGGTGGTCCGTAGTGGCTCAATTCCGAGCCTGAACCATAAATTGAGATCTCCAATTATCCGAGGGAAGATGTCAGTGTTGAATTCAATGTTCCAACACAAAGACTTTCAATATGTCGTGGCACAGTGTGGCTACCATGCACAGTAACCAACCAAAGTATGCATATGTCACTGACCATGACCAAAGAATTTCACTTCATGTGGCCAATGTCAACAACTGACAACAAGAGTCACAGATAGTCAGAGGGGGTAACAATGTTTTGGTAACACAGGCTATAAACTAGCAAGCACAAAGACCTTCAGTACGTAGTGACACGGCGTGGCAACCATGTACAGTGACAATCCAAAGTAGGCATATGCCACTAACCATAACCAAACGAATTTCACAGTGTGTAGTCAACGTTCAAAACTCATAACACGAGTCACATATAGTCAGAGGGGGAAAAAATGGGTAAGGAACACTAGTTATCAACTAGCAAGTACAAAGACCTTCAACAAGAAGTGGCACGGTGTGCCTAGTGTGCACAGTAACCAACCAAAGGATGCATACGTCACTGACTATGACCAAAGAATTCCACTATATGTGTTCAACATTGACAACTCACAATACGAGTCACAAATGGTCAGAGGGAGAGAAAATGGTTTGGGAACCTTATGTATTTACTATAAAGGACAAAGAACTTCAAAACGTAGTGGCACGGTGCGGCTACTATGCACACTGAACAACCAAACTAGACATATGTCACTGACCATGACCAAAGAATTTTTGTATGGGTCGTCAACGTTCACAACCCATAAAACGAGTCACAAATGGTCAAAGGGGGAAACAATGATTTCGGAATATTAGTTTTCAACTAGAAAGAACAACGACCTTCAATAAGTAGTAGCCCGGTGTGGTTACCATGCTTAAGGACCGACCAAGGTAGGCATATGTCCTGCCTTTGACCGAAGAAATCCGTAGTGTGTGGTCAACGTTGACAACTCATAATACGATTCACAAATGGTCAGAGGTGGAAACAATGGTTTGGGAACACCAGGTATCAAATAGCAAGCACAAGGACCTTCAATACGTAGTGGAACAGTGTGGCTACCATGTACAATGACCAACCAAAGTAGAAATGTGTCACTGACCACGACCAAAAAATGACACTATGTGTTTTCAACTTTGACAACCTGTAACACGAGTCACAAATGGTCAGAGGGGGAAGCAGTGGTTTGTGAATACTAGTTATCGATTAGTGAGCCCAAAGACCATTAATATGTAGTGGCACAGTGTGGCTACCATGCACAGTGACCAGCCAAAGAATGCATATGTCACTGACCATGACCAAAGAAGTTCACTTCATGTGGTCAACGCTAACAGCTCACAACAAGAGTCACAGATAGTCAGAGGGGGTTACAATGGTTTGGGAACACTAGCTATCATTTAGAAAGCACAAGACCTTCAGTACATAGTGACAGAGCATGGCAACCATGTAGAGTGACAAACTAAAGTAGGCATATGCAACTAACTATGACGAAACGAATTTCACATTGTGTGGTCAACGTTGCAAACTCATAACACAGGTCACTGACCATGACCAAAGAATTCACTTCATGTGGTCAACGTTGAGAACTCACAACAAGAGTCACATATAGTTAGAGGGGGTAACAGTGGTTTGGGAACAATGGCTATTAACTAGAAAGCACAAAGACCTTCATTACGTAGTGACACCACATGGCAACCATGTACAGCGACAAACCAAAGTAGGCATATGCCACTAACCATGACCAAAAGAATTTCAGAGTGTGTGGTCAACATGAAAATCTTAAAACACGAGTCACAAATGGTCAGAGGGGGAAACAATGGGTTGGGAAGCCTAGTTATCAACAAGAAGGTATGAAAACCTTCAACAACAAGTAGCACGGTGTGGCTAGCGTGCACAGTGACCAACCAAAGGATGCATACGTCACTGACTATGACCAAAGAAGTCCACAATATGTGGTCGAACATTGACAACTCATAACACGAGTCACAAATGGTCAGAGGGAGAGACAATGGTTTAGGAACCCTATGAATTGACTAGAAAGGACAAAGAACTTCAATACGTAGTGGCACGGTGTGGCTACTATGCAAACTGAACAACCAAACTAGGCATATGTCACTCACCATGACCAAAGATTTTCAGCATGGGTGGTAAATGTTCACAACCCATAACACGAGTCACAAATGGTCATAGGGGGGAAACAATGTTTTCGGAATATTCGTTTTCAACTAGCAAGTACAACGACCTTCAGTAAGTAGTAGCACGGTGTGGCTACCATGCACAATGACCGACCAAAGTATGCATACGTACTGCCTTTGACCAAAGAAATCCGCTGTGTGTGGTCAACGTTGACAACTCATAACACGAGCCACAAATGGTCAGAGGGAGAAACAATGGTTTGGGAACACCAGGTATCAACTAGCAAGCACAAGACCTTCAATAAATAGTGGCACGCTGTGGCTACCATGTACAATGACCAACCACAGTAGGCATGTGTCACTGACCATGACCAATGAATGTCACAATGTGTGGTCAACTTTGACAACTCATAACACGAGTCACAAATGGTCAGAGGGGGAAAGAATGGTTTGTGAATACTAGTCATCAATTAGCAAGTACAATAACCTTCAAGATGTAGTGGCACAGTGTGGCTACCATGAACAGTAACGAGTCAAAGTATGCATATGTCACTGACCATGACCAAAGAATTTCACTTCATGTGGTCAACGTTGACAGCTCAGAGCAAGAGTCACAGATAGTCACAGGGATAACTATGGTTTGGGAACAATCGCTATCAACTAGAAAGCACAAAGACCATCAGTACATAGTGACAAGGCATGGCAACCATTTAGAGTGACAAACCAAAGTAGGCATATGGCACTAACCATGACCAAAAGAAATTCACAGTGTGTGGTCAAAGTTGAAAACTCATAACACGAGTCACAAATGGTTGGAGGGGGAAAAAATGGGTTGGGAACACTAGTTACCAACTATTAAGTACAAAGACCTTCAACAAGTAGTGGCACGTTGTGGCTAGCGTGCACAGTGACCAACCAAAGGATGCATATGTCACTGACTATAACCAAAGAAGTCGAGTATGTGTGGTCAACATTGTGAACTCATAACACGAGTCACAAATGGTCAAAACGAGAGACAATGGTTTGGGAGCCCTACGTATCAACTAGAAAGGAGAAAGAACTTCAATACGTAGTGGCACGGTGTAGCTTCTCTGTACACCGAAAAACCAAACAAGGCATATGTCACTGACCATGACCAAGGACTTTCAGTATGGGTGGTCAACGGTCACATCCCATAACAGGAGTCACAAATGGTTAGAGGGGGAAACAATGGTTTCAAAACATTAGTTTTCAACTAGCAAGTACAACGACCTTGAATAAGTAGTAGCACGGTGTGGCTACCATGCACAATGACCGACCAAGTAGGCATATGTACTGTTTTTGACCAAAGAAATCCGATGTTTGTGGTCAACGTTAACAACTCATAATACGAGTCACAAATGGTCAGATGGGGAAACAATGGCTTGGGAACACCAAGTATAAACTAGCAAGCACAAGGACCTTCAATCAGTAGTGGCACGGTGTGGCTACCATGTAGAATGACCAACCAAATAAGGCATGTGTCACTAACCATGACCAAAGAATGTCACTATGTGTGGTCAACTTTGACAACTCACAACACAAGTCACAAATGCTCAGAGGGGGAAACAATGGTTTCTGAATACTAGTTTTTGATGAGCAAGTACAAAGACCTTCAGTATGTAGTGGCGCAGCGTGGCTACCATGCACACTGACCAACCAAAGTATGCATATGTTACTCACCATGACCAAATAATTTCACTTCATGTGGTCAACGCTGACAACTCAGAACAAGAGTCACAGATAGTTGGAGGGGGTATCAATGGTTTGGGAACATTGGCTATCAACTAGAAAGCACGAAGATCTTCAGTACGTAGAGATATGGCGTTGCAACCATGTACAGTGACAAACCAAAGTATGCACATGCCACTAACCATGACCAACAGAATTTCGAAGTGTGTGGTCAACGTTGAAAACTCATAACACGAGTCAAAAATGGTTAGAGGGGGAAAAATGGGTTGGAAACACTAGTTATCAACTAGCAAGTACAAACACCTTCAACAAGTCGTCGCACGGTGTGGCTAGCGTGCAAAGTGACCAACCAAAGGATGCATACGTCACTGACTTTGACCAAAGAAGCATACTATGTGTGGTCAACATTGAGAGCTCATAACACGAGTCACAAATGGTCAGAGCGAGAGACAATGGTTTTGGAACACTATGTATGGACAAGAAAGGAAAAATACGTAGTGGCATGGTGTGGCTACTATGCACACCAAACAACCAAACTAGGCATATGTCACTGACCATGACCAAAGAATTTCAGTATGGATGGTCAACGTTCACAACCCATAACACGAATCATAAATCATCAGAGGGGGAAACAATGGTTTTGGAATGTTAGTCTTCAACAAGCAAGTACAATGACCTTGAATAAGTGGTAGCACGGTGGGGCTACCATGCACAATGACCGACCAAAGTATACATATGTACTGCCTTTGACCAAAGAAATCCGATGTGTGTGGTCAATGCAGACAACTCATAATACAAGTCACAAATGGTCAAAAGGGAAAACAATAACTTGGGAACACCATGTATCAACTAGCAAGCACAGGGTTCTTCAATAAGTAGTGGCACGGTGTGGGTAACATGTACTATGACCAACCAAAGTATGCATGCGTCACTGACCATGACCAAAGAATATCACTATGTGTGGTCAACGTTGACAACCCATAACACTAGTCACAAATGGTCAGAGGGGGAAACGATAGTTTGTGAACACTAGTTATCGATTAGCAAGTACAAATACACTCAATATATAGTGGCAAGGTGTGGCTACCATGCATAGTGACCAACCAAAGGATGCATATGTCACTGACCATGACCAAAGAATTTCACTTCATGTGGTCAACGTTGACAACTCACAACAATAGTCACAGATAGGCAGAGGGGGTAACAATGGTTTGGGAACACTGGCTATCAACTAGAAAGTACAGGAACCTTGAGTACGTAGGGACACGGCATGGCAACCATGTACAGTGACAAACCAAACTAGGCATATGCCACTAACCATGACCAAAAGAATTTCACAGTGTGTGGTCAACGTTGAAAACTCATAACACGAGTGACAAATGGTCAGAGGGCGAAACAATGGTTTGGAAACACTAGTTACCAACTAGCAAGTACAAAGACCTTTAACAAGTAGTGGCATGGTGTGGCTAGCGTGCACAGTGACCTACCAATGGCTGCATACGTCACTGACTATGACCAAAGAAGTCCACTATGTGTGCTTGACAACTCATAGCACGAGTCAAAAATAATCAGAGGGAGAGACAATGGTTTGGGAACCTGATGTATTGACTACAAATGACAAAGAACTTCAATACGTAGTGGCACGGTGTGGCTACTATGCTCACCAAACAACCAAACTAGGCATATATCACTGACCATGACCAAAGAATTTCAGACTGGATGGTGAACGTTCACAACCCAGAACACGAGTCACAAATGGTGAGAGGGGGAAACAATGGTTTTGGAAGATTAGTTTTCAAGTAGCAAGTACAACGACCCTCAATATGTTGTATGACGGTGTGGCTACCATGCACAGTGACCAACCAAAGTAGGCATATGTACTGCCTTTGACCAAATAAATCCGTTGTGTGTGGTCAAAGTTGACAACTCATACCAAGAGTCACAAATGGTCAGATGGGGAAACAATGGTTTGGGAACAGCAGGTATCAACTAGCAAGTACAAGGACCTTCAATAAGTAGTGGCACGGTGTGGCTACCATGTACAATGACCAACCAAAGTAGGCATGTTTCACTGACCATGACCAAAGAATGTCACTATGTATGGTCAACCTTGACAACTCATAACACGAGTCACAAATGGTCATATGGGGAAAATGGTTTGTGAATACTAGTTATCGATTAGCAAGTACAAAGACCTTCAATATGTAGTGGCACAGTGACCAACGAAAGTATGCATATGTCACTGACCATGACCAAAGAATTTCACTCCATGTGGTCAACGTTGACAGCTTACAACAAGAGTCACACATAGTCAGAGGGGTACCAATGGTTTGGGAACACTGTCTATCAACTAAAAAGCACAAAGACCTTCAGTACGTAGTGACACAGCGTAACAACCATGTACAGTGACAAACCAAAGTAGGCATATGCCACTAACCATGGCCAAAACAATTTCACAGGAGGTGGTCAACGTTGATAACTCGTAACACGAGTCACAAATGGTCAGAGGGGGAAGCAATGGTTTGGGAACACTAGTTATCAACTACCAAGTACAAAGACCTCTAACAAGTAGTGGCACGGTGTGGCTAGTGTGCACAGTGACAAACCAATGGATGCATACGTCACTGAGTATGACCAAAGAAGTCGAACATGTGTAGTAAACATTGACAACTCATAACACGAGTCACAAATGGTCAGAGGGAAAGAATGGTTTGGGAACCGGATGTATTTACTAGAAAGGACAAAGAACTTTAATACGTAGTGGCACAGTGTGGCTACAATGCACACCAAACAGCCAAACTAGGCATATGTCACTGAACATGACCAAAAGATTTTTGTATGGGTGGTCAATGTTCACAACCCATAACACGAGTCACAAATGGTCAGAGGGGGAAAGAATGGTTTCGGAATATTAGTTTTCAATTAGCAAGTACAACGACCCTCAATAAGTAGTAGCATTTTGTGACGACCATGCACAATGACCGACCAAAGTAGGCATATGTACTGCCCTTGACCAAAGAAATCCGTTGTGTGTGGTCAATGTTGACAACTCATAATACGAGTCACAAATGGTTAGAAGGGGAGATAATTGTTTGGGAACACCAGGTATCCACTAGCAAGCACAAGGACCTTCAATAAGTAATGGCACAGTACGTCTACCATGTACAATGACCGTCCAAAGTAGGCATGTTTCACTGACCATGACCAAAGAATGTCACTATGTGTGGGCAACTTTGACAACCCATCACACGAGGCACAAAGGGTTAGAGGGGGGAAACAATGGTTTGTCAATTCTACTTATCAATTAGCAAGTACAAATACCTTCAATATGTAGTGGCACTGTGTGGCTACCATGCAAAATGACCAACCAAAGTATGCATATGTCACTGACCATGACCAACAAATTTCACTTCATGTGGTCAATGCTGACAACTCACAACAATAGTCACAGATAGTCAGAGGGGTAACAATGGTCTGGGAACACAGTTTATCAACTAGAAAGCACAACGACCACCAGTACGTAGTGACACAGCGTGGCAACCATGTACAGTGACAAACCAAAGTAGGCAAAGTAGGCACTAGCCATGACCAAAAACAATTCACAGTGTGTGTTCAACGTTGAAAACTCATAACACGAGTCATAAATGGTCACAAGGGAAACAATGGGCTGGAGACACAAGTTATCAACTAGAAAGTACAAAGACCTTCAACAAGTAGTGGCATGGTGTGGCTAGCTTGCACACTGACCAACCAAAGGATGCATACATCACTGACTATAACCAAAGAAGTCCACGATGTGTGGTCAACATAGGTAACTCATAACAGGAGTCACAAATGGTCAGAGGGAGAGACAATGGTTTCAGAACCCTATGTATGGACTGGAAAGGACAAAGAACATCAATACATAGTGGCACGGTGTGGCTACTGTGCACAGCGAACAACCAAACTAGGCATATGTCACTGACCATGACCAAAGAATTTCAGTATGGGTGGTCAACGTTCACAAACCAGAACACGAGTCACAAATGGTCAGAGGGGGAAACAATGGTTTCAGAATACTACTTTTCAACTAGCAAGTACAATGACCTTCAATAAGTAGTACCACGGTGTGGCTACCATGCACAAAGACCGACCAAAGTAGGCATATGTACTGCCTTTGACCGAAGAAATCCGCTGTGTGTGGCCAACATTGAAAACTCATAATACGAGTCACAAATGATCAGAGGGGGAAACACTGGTTTGGAAACACCAGGTATAGACTAGCAAGCACAAGGACCTTCAATAAGTAGTGGCACGGTGTGGCTACCATGTACAATGACCAACCGAAGTAGGCATGTGTCACTCACCATGACCAAAGAATGTCCCTATGTGTGGTCAACTTTTCAAACTCATAACACGAGTCCCAAATAGTCAGAGGGGGGAAACAATGGTTTGTGAATACTAGTTTTCGATTAGCAAGTACGAAGACCTTCAACATGTAGTGGCACAGTGTGGCTACCATACACAGTGACCAACCAAAGTATGCATCTGTCACTGACCATGACGAAAGAATTTCACTCCATGTGGTCAATGTTGACAGCTCACAACAAGAGTCACAGATAGTCAGAGGGGTACCAATGGTTTGGGAACACAGGCTATCAACAAGAAAGCACAAAGACCTTCAGTACGTAGTGACACGGCGTGGAAACCATGTACAGTGACAAACCAAAGTAGGCATATGCACCTAACCATGACCAAAAGAATTTCACAGTGTGTGGTCAACGTTGAAAACTCATAACACGAGTCACAAATGGTCACAGGGGGAAACAATGGTTTGGGAACACTAGTTATCAACTAGCAACTACAAAGACCTTTAACAAGTAGTGGCACGGTGTGGCTAGCGTGCAGAGTGACCAACCAATGGATGCATACGTCACTCACTATGACCAAAGAAGTCCACTATGTGTAGTAAACATTGACAACTCATAACACGAGTCACAAATGGTCAGAGGGAGAGAATAGTTTGAGAACCCGATGTATTAACTAGAAAGGAAAAAAAACGTCCATACGTATTGGCACAATGTGGCTACTATGCACACCAAACAACCAAACTAGGCATATGTCACTGACCATGACGAAAGAATTATGGTATGGGTGGTCAACGTTCACAACCGATAACACAAGTCACAAATGGTCAGAGGAGAAAAAATGGTTTCAGAATACTAGTTTTTCACTAGCAAGTACAATGACCTTCAATAAGTAGTACCACGGTATGGCTAACATGCACAAGGACCGACCAAAGTAGGCATGTGTACTGCCTTTGACCAAAGAAATCCGCTGTGTGTGGTAACATTGAAAACTCAGATTACGAGTCACAAATGGTCAGAGGGGGAAACAATGGTTTGGAAACACCAGGTATAGACTGGCAAGCACAAAGACCTTAAATAAGTAGTGGCACGGTGTGGCTACCATGTACAATAACCAACCGAAGTAGGCATGTGTCACTGACTATGACCAAAGAATGTCACTGTGTCGTCAACTTTCAAAACTCATAACACGAGTCACAAATGGTCAGAGGGGGGAAACAATGGTTTGTGAATACTAGTTATCGATTAGCAAGTACGAAGACCTTCAATATGTAGTGGCACACTGTGGCTACCATGCACAGTGACCAACCAAAGTATGCATATGTCACTGACCATGACCAAAGAATTTCACTCCATGTGGTCAATGTTGACAGCTCACAACAAGAGTCACAGATAGTTAGAAGGGTACCAATGGTTTGGGAACACTGGCTATCAACTAGAAAGCACAAAGACCTTCAGTATGTAGTGACACGGCGTGGCAACCATGTACAGTGACAAACTAAAGTAGGCATATGCCACTAACCATGACCAAAAGAATTTCACAGTGTGTGGTCAACGTTGAAAACTCATAACACGACTCACAAATGGTCAGAGGGGGAAACAATGGTTTGGGAACACTAGTTATCAGCTAGCAACTACAGAGATCTTTAACAAGTAGTGCCACGGTGTGGCTAGCGTGCACAGTGAGCAACCAATGGATGCATACATCACTGACTATGACCAAAGAAGTCCACTATGTGTAGTAAACATTGATAACTCATAACACGAGTCACAAATGGTCATAGGGAGAGAATAGTTTCAGAACCCGATGTATCAACTAGAAAGGAAAAAGAATTTCCATATGTAGTGGCACAGCGTGGCTACTATGCACACCAAACAACCAAACCAGGCATATGTCACTGACCATGACGAAAGAGTTTTAGTATGGGTGGTCAACGTTCACAACCCATAAAACAAGCCACAAATGGTCAGAGGGGAAACAATGGTTTCAGAATATTAGTTTTCAACTAGCAAGTACAACGACCTTCAATAAGTAGTACCACGGTATTGCTATCATGCACAATGACCGACCAAAGTAGGCATATGTACTGCCTTTAACCAAAGAAATCCGTTGCGTGTGGTCAACATTGAAAAGTCATAATAGGAGTCACAAATGGTCAGAGGGGCAAACAATGGTTTGGAAACACCAGGTATAAACTAGCAAGCACAAGGACCTTCAATAACTAGTGGCACATTGTGGCTACCATGTACAATGACCAACCAAAGTAGGCATGTTTCACTAACCATGACCAAAGAATGTCACTATGTGTGCTCAACATTGACAACTCATTACACGAGTCACAAATGGTCAGAGGGGGAAAACAATGGTTTGTGAATACTAGTTAAGGATTAGCAAGTAGAAAGACCTTCAATATGTAGTGGCACGGTGTGGCTACCATGCATAGTGACCAATCAAAGTATGCATATGTCACTGATCATGACCAAGGAATTTCACTCCATGTGGTCAACGTAGACAGCTCACAACAAGAGTCACATACAGTCAGAGGGGTACCAATGGTTTGGGAACACTGGTTATCATCCAGAAAGCACAAAGACCTTCACTACATAGTGACACAGTGTGGCAACAATGTACAGTGACAAACCAAAGCAGGCATATGCTACTAACCATGACCAAAAGAATTTCACAGTGTGTGGTCAACGTTGAAAACTCATAACACGAGTCACAATTGGTCAGAGGGGGAAACAATGGTTTGGTAACACTAGTTCTCAACTAGCAAGTACAAAGCCCTTTAACAAGTAGTGGCACGGTGTGGCTGTCGTGCAAAGTGACCAACCAATGGATGCATACGTCAGTCCATATGACCAAAGAAGTCCACTATGTGTCGTTTACATTGACAACTCATAACACGAGTCACAAATGCTCAGAGGGAGAGACAATGGATTGGGAACCCGACGTATTGACTAGAAAGGACAGATAACTTCAATACGTAGTGGCACGGTGTGGCTACAATGCACACCAAACAACCAAACTAGGCATATGTCACTGACCATGACCAAAGAGTTTCAACATGGGTGGTCAACGTTCACAACCCAAAACACGAGTCACAAAAGTTCAGAGGGGGAAACAATGGTTTCGGAATATTAGTTTTAAAGTAGCAAGTACAACGACCCTCAATAAGTAGTAGCACTATGTGGCTACCATGCACAATGACCGACAAAAGTAGGCATATGTACTGGCTTTGACCAATACATCCGCTGTGTGTGGTCAACGTTGATAACTCATAACACGAGTCACAAATGGTCAGAGGGGGAAACATTGGTCAAGGAATACCGGGTATCAACTAGGAAGCACAAGGACCTTCAATAAGTAGTGGCACGGTGTGGCTACCATGTACAATGACCAACCAAAGTAGACATTTGTCACTGACCATGACCAAAGAATGTCAATATGTGTGGTCAACCTTGATAACTCATAACACGAGTCACAAATGGTCAGAGGGGGGGAAAATGGTTTATGAATACTAGTTATCGATTAGCAAGTACGGAGACCTTCAATATGTAGTGGCACAGTGTGGCTGCCATGCACAATGACCAACCAAAGTATGCATATGTCACTGACCATGACCAAAGAGTTTCACTCCATGTGGTCAACGTTGACAGCTCACAACAGGAGTCACAGATAGTCAGGGGGGTACCAATGCTTTGGGAACATTGACTATCAAATAGAAAGCACAAAGACCTTCAGTACATAGTGACATGGCGTGGAAACCATGTACAGTGACAAACCAAAGTAGGCATATGCCACAAACCATGACCAAAAGAATCTCACAATGTGTGGTCAATGTTGAAAACTCATAACACGAGTCACAAATGGTCAGAGGGGGAAACAATGGTTTGGGAACACTAGTTATCAACTAGCAAGTACAAAGACCTTTAACAAGTAGTGGCACGGTGTGGCTAGCATGCACAATGACCAACCAATGGATGCATACGTCATTGCCTATGACCAAAGAAGTGCACTATGTGTAGTAAACATTGACAACTCATAACACGAGTCACAAATTTTCAGAGGGAGAGAATGGTTTGGGAACCCGTTGTATCAACTAGAAAGGACAAAGAAGTTCAATACGTAGTGGCACAGTGTGGCTACTATGCACACCAAACAACCAAACTAAGTATATGTCACTGACCATGACCAAAGAATTTCAGTATGGGTGGTCAAAGTTCTCAACCCAGAACACGAGTCACAAATGGTCAACGGGGGAAACAATGGTTTCAAAAAATTAGTTTTCAACTAGCAAGTACAAAGACCTTCAATAAATAGTACTGCGGTCTGGCTACCATGCACAAGGACCGACCAAAGTAGGCATATGTACTGCCTTTGACCAAAGAAATCCGTTTTGTGTGGTCAACATTGAAAACTCATAACACGAGTCACAAATGGTCAGAGGGGGAAACAATTGTTTGGAAACACCATGTATAGACTAGCAAGCATAGGGATCTTGAATAACTAGTGGCACGGTGTATCTACCATGTACAATGACCAACCAAAGTAGGCATGTGTCACTGACCATGACCAAAGAATCTGACTAAGTGTGGTCAACTTTGACAACTCATAACACGAGTCACAGATGGTCAGAGGGGGGAAACAATGGTTTGTGAACATCATTTATTGATTAGCAAATACGGAGACCTTCAATATGTAGTGGCACAGTGTGGCTACCATGCACAGTGACCAACCAAAGTATGCATATGTCACTGACCATGACCAAAAAATTTCACTCCATATGGTCAACGTTGACAGCTCACATCAAGAGTCACAGATAGTCAGAGGGGTACCACTGGTTTGGGAACACTGGCTATCAACTAGAAAGCACAAAGACCTTTAGTACGTTGTGACACGGCGTGGCAACCATGTACAGTGACAAACCAAAGTAGGCATATGCAACTAACCATGACCAAAAGAATTTCACAGTGTGTGGTCAACGTTGAAAACTCATAACACAAGTCAAAAATGGTCAGAGGGGGAAACAATGGTTTGGGAACACTAGTTCTCAACTAGCAACTACAAATACCTTTAATAAGTAGGCGCACGGTGTGGCTAGCGTGCACCGTGACCAACCAATGGATGCATACGTCACTGAGTATGACCAAAGAAGTCCACTATGTGTAGTAAACAGTGACAACTCATAACACGAGTCACAAATGGTCTGAGGGAGAGAATGGTTTGGGAACCTAATGTATCAACTACAAAGGACGAAGAAATTCAATACGTAGTGTGCCTACTATGCACACCAAACAACCAAACAAGGCATATGTCACTGACCATGACCAAAGAATTTCAGCATGGGTGGTCAACGTTCACAACCCATAACACGAGTCACAAATGGTCATAGGGTAAAACAATGGTTTCAGAATAATAGTTTTCAAGTAGCAAGTACAAGAACCCTCGATAAGTAGTAGCAAGGTGTGGCTACCATGCACAGTAACCGACCAAAGTAGGCACATACACTGCCTTTGACCAAAGAAATCCGCTGTGTGTGGTCAACGTTGACAACTCATAATACGAGTCACAAATGGTCAGAGGGGGGAACAATGGTTAGGGAACACCAGCAATCACAAGTACCTTCAAAAAGGAGTGGCACGGTGTGGCTAGCATGTACAATGACCAACCAAAGTAGGCATGTTTCACTGACCATGACCAAAGAATGTCACTATGTGTGGTCAACTTTGACAACTCATAACACGAGTCACGGATGGTGAAATGGGGAAACAATGGTTTTTGAATACTAGTTATCAATTAGCAAGTAGGAAGACCTTCAATATGTAGTGGCACAGTGTGGCTACCATGCAGAGTGACCAACCAAAGTATGCATATGTCAGTGACCATGACCAACAAATTTCACTTCATGTGGTAAACGTTGACAACTCACAACAAGAGTCACAGATAGCAAGAGGGGGTAACAATGGTTTGGGAACACTGGCTATCAACTAGAAAGCACAAAGACCACCAGTACGTAGTGAAACGTCGTGGCAACCATGTACAGTGACAAACAAAAGTAGGCAAATTAGGCACTAACCATGACCAACAGAATTTCACAGTGTGTGGTCAACGTTGAAAACTCGTAACACGAGTCACAAATGGTCAGATGGGGAACAATGGGTTGGGGACACTATTGATCAACTAGCAAGTACAAAAACCTTCAACAAGTAGTGGCATGGTGTGGCTAGCGTGCACATTGACCAACCAAAGGATGCATAAATCACTGCCTATGACCAAAGAAGTCCACTATGTGTGGTCAACATCGGCAACTCATAACACGAGTCACAAATGGCCAAAGGGATAGACAATGGTTTGGGAACCCTATGTATCGACTAGAAAGGAAAAAGAACTTCAATACGTAGTAGCACGGTGTGGCTACCATGCACACTGAACAACCAAACTAGGCATATGTCAGTGACCATGACCAAAGAATTTCAGTATGGGTGGTCAACGTTCACGACCCATAACATGAGTCACAAATGGTCAGAGGGGGAAACAATGGTTTCGGAATATTAGTATTCAAATAGCAAGTACAATGACCTTCAATAAGTAGTAGCACGGTGTGGCTACCATGCACAATGATTGACCAAGGTAGGCATATGTACTGCCTTTGACCAAAGAAATCCGTTGTGTGTGGTCCACGTTGACAGCTCATAACACGAGTCACAACTGATCAGAAAGGGAAACAATGGTTTGGGAGCACCAGGTTTCAACTAGCAAGCACAAGGATCTTCAATAAGTGGTGGCACGGTGTGCCTACAATGTACAATGACCAACCAATGTAGGCATATGTCACTGACGATGACAAAAGAATGTCACTCTGTGTGGCTAGCGTACACAGTGACCAACCAATGGATGCATACATTACTGACTATGACCAAAGAAGTCCACTATGTGTAGTAAACATTGATAACTCATAACACGAGTCACAAATGGTCAGAGGGAGAGAATGGTTTGGGAACCCGATGTATCAACTAGAAAGGACAAAGAACTTCCATGCGTAGTGGCACACTGTGGCTACTATGCACACCAAACAACCAAACAAGGCATATATCACTGACCATTACCAGAGAATTTCAGTATGGGTGGTCAACATTCACAACCCAGAACACGAGTCACAAATGGTCAGAGGGGGAAACAATGGTTTCGGAATAATAGTTTTCAACAAACAAGTACATCGACCTTCAATAAGTAGTACCACGGTGTGGCTACCATGCACAATGACCGACCAAAGTAGGCATATGTACTGCCTTTGACCAAAGAAAACCGTTGTGTGTGGTCAACATTGAAAACTCACAATACAAGTCACAAATGGTCAGAGGGGGAAACAATTGTTTGGAAATACCAGGTATACACCAGCAAGCACAAGGACCTTCAATAAGTAGTGGCACGGTGTGGCTACCATGTACAATGACCAACCAAAGTAGGCATGTGTCACTGACCATGACCAAAGGATGTAACTGTGTGGTCAACGTTTACAACTCATAACACGAGTCACAAATGGTCAGAGGGGGAAACAATGGTTTGTGAAAACTAGTTATCGATTAGCAAGTATGACGACCTTGAATATGTAGTGGCACAGTGTGGCTACCATGCACAGTGACCAACTAAAGTATGCATATGTCACTGACCATGACCAAAGAATTTCACTCCATGTGGTCAACGTTGACAGCTCACAACAAGAGTCACTTGTAGTCAGAGGGGTACCAATGGTTTGGGAACATTGGCTATCAACTAGAAAGCACAAAGACCTTCACTACGTAGGGACAGGACGTGGCAACCATGTAAAGTGACAAACCAAAGTAGGCATATGCCGCTAACCATGACCAAAAGAATTTCACAGTGTGTGGTCAACGCTCAAAACTCATAACACGAGTCACAAATGGTCAGAGGGGGAAACAATGGTTTGGGAACACTAGTTATCAGCTAGCAAGTACAAAGACCTTCAACAAGTAGTGGCACTGTGTGGCTAGCGTGCACAGTGACCAACCAGTGGAGGCATACGTCACTGACTATGACCAAAGAAGTCCGCTATGTGTGGGTAACATTGACAACTCATAACACGAGTCACAAATGGTCAGAGGGAGAGACAATGGTTTGGGGACCCGATGTATCGACTTGAAAGGAGAAAGTGCTGCAATACGTAGTGGCACGGTGTGGCTACTATGCACACCAAACAACCAAACTAGGCATATGTCACTGACCATGACCGAAGAATTTCAGTATGGGTGGTCAACGTTCACAACCCATAACATCAGTCACAAATGGTCAGAGGGGGAAGCAATGGTTTCGGAACATTAGTTTTCAACTAGAAAGTACAACGACCTTCAATAAGTGTACCACGGTGTGGCTACCATGCACAAAGACCGACAAGAGTAGGCATATGTACTGCATTTGACCAAAGAAATCCGTTCTATGTGGTCAACGTTGAAAACTCATAATACGAGTCACAAATGGTTAGAGGGCGAAACAATGGTTTGGAAACACCAGGTACAGACTAGCAAGCACAAGGACCATCAATAAGTAGTGGTACGGTGTGGCTACCATGTACAATGACCAACCAAAGTAGGGATGTGTCACTGACCATGACCAAAGAATGTCACAATGAGTTCTGAACTTTGACAACTCATAACATGAGTCACAAATGGTCAGAGGGGGGAAACAATGGTTTGTGAATACTAGTTATCCATTAGCGTGTATGAAGACCTTCAATATGTAGTGGCACAGTGTGGATACCATGCATAGTTACCAACCAAAATACGCATGTCACTGACCATGACCAAAGAATTTCACTCCATGTGGTCAACGTTCACAGCTCACAACAAGAGTCGCAGATAGTCAGAGGGGTACCAATAGTTTGGGAACACTGGCTATCAACTAGAAAAGCACAAATACCTTCACTACGTAGTGACACGGCGTGGCAACCATGTAAAGTGACTTACCAAAGTAAGCCTATACCACTAACCATGACAAAACTAATTTCATAGTGTGTGGTCAACGTTGAAAACTCATAACACGACTCACAAATGGTCAGAGGGGGAAACAATGGTTTGGGAACACTAGTTATCAACTAGCAACTACAAAGACCTTTATGGAGTAGTGGCACAGTGTGGCTAGCATGCACAGTGACAAACCAATGGATGCATACGTCACTCACAATGACCAAAGAAGTCCACTATGTGTAGTAACATTGACAACTCAAAACACGAGTCACAAATGGCCAGAGGGAGAGAACGGTTTGGGAACCCGATGTATCGACTAGAAAGGACAAAGAACCTCAATACGTAGTGGCACAGTGTGGCTACTATACACACCAAACAACCAAACCATGCATATGTCACTGACCATGACCAAAGAATTTCAGTATGGGTGGTCAACGCGCACAACCCAGAACACGAGTCACCAATGATCAGAGGGGGAAACAACGGTTTCGGAACATTAGTTTTCAACTAGCAAGTACAACGACCTTCAATAAGTAGTACCACGGTGTGGCTACCATGCACAATGACCGACTAAAGTAGGCATATGTACTGCCTTTGACCAAAGAAATCCGTTGTGTTTGGTCAACATTGAAAACTCATAATACGAGTCACAAATGGTCAGAGGGGGAAAACAATTGTTTGGAAACACCAAGTATATACTAGCAAGCAATAGGATCTTCAATAAGTAGTGGCACGATGTGGCTACCATGTACAATGACCAACCAAAGTAGGCATGTGTCGCTGACCATGTCCAAAGAATGTCACTATGTGTGCTCAACATTGACAACTCATTACACGAGTTACAAATGGTCAAAGGGGGGAAACAATGGTTTGTGAATACTAGTTATCGATTAGCAAGTAGGAAGACCTTCAATATGTAGTGGCACGGTGTGGCTACCATGCATAGTGACCAATCAAAGTATGCATATGTCACTGACCATGACCAAAGAATTTCACTCCATGTGGTCAAAGTTGACAGCTCACAACAAGAGCCACAAATAGTCAGAGGGTACCAATGGTTTGGGAACACTGGCTATCAAGTAGAAAGCACAAAGACCTTCAGGACGTAGTGACTTGGTGTGGAAACCATGTACAGTGACAAACCAAAGTAGGCATATGCCACTAANCCAACCAAAGTAGGCATGTGTCGCTGACCATGTCCAAAGAATGTCACTATGTGTGCTCAACATTGACAACTCATTACACGAGTTACAAATGGTCAAAGGGGGGAAACAATGGTTTGTGAATACTAGTTATCGATTAGCAAGTAGGAAGACCTTCAATATGTAGTGGCACGGTGTGGCTACCATGCATAGTGACCAATCAAAGTATGCATATGTCACTGACCATGACCAAAGAATTTCACTCCATGTGGTCAAAGTTGACAGCTCACAACAAGAGCCACAAATAGTCAGAGGGTACCAATGGTTTGGGAACACTGGCTATCAAGTAGAAAGCACAAAGACCTTCAGGACGTAGTGACTTGGTGTGGAAACCATGTACAGTGACAAACCAAAGTAGGCATATGCCACTAACCATGACCAAATGAATTTCAAAGTGTGTGGTCAACGTTGAAAACAAATAACACGATACACAAATGGTCAGAGGGGGAAACAATGGGTTGGGGACACTAATAATCAACTAGCAAGTACAAAGAGCTTCAACAAATACTGGCATGGTGTTGCCAGTGTGCACAGTGACAAACCAAAGGATGCATACATCACTGACTATGACCAAAGAAGTCCACTATGTGTGGTCAACATTTGTACTTCATAACACGAGTCAAAAATGGTCAGAGGGAAAGACAATGGTTTGGGAACCTTATGTATCGACTACAAAGGACAAATAACTTCAATACATAGTAGCACGGTGTGGCTACTATGCACACAAAACAACAAAACTAGGCATATGTCACTGACCATGACCAAAGAATATTAGTATGGGTGGTCAACGTTCACAACCCAGAACACGAGTCAAAAATTGTTAGCGGGGGTAAAAATGGTTTTGAAAAATTAGTTTTCAACTAGCAAGTACAGCGACCTTCAATAAGTAGTACCACGGTGTGGCTACTATGCATTAAGACCCACTAAAGTAGGCATATGTACTGCCTTTGACCAAAAACATCCGTTGTGTCTGGTCAACATTGAAAACTCATAATACGAGTCACAAATGGTTAGAGGGGGAAACAATAGTTTGGAAACACCATGTATAGACTAGCAAGCACAGGGACCTTCAATAAGTTGTGGCACGGTGTGGCTACCATGTACAATGACCAACCAAAGCAGGCATGTGTCACTGACCATGACCAAAGAATGTGACTGTGTGGTCACCTTTGACAACTCATAACATAAGTCACAAATTTTCTGAGGGTGAAACAATGGTTTGTGAATACAAATCATCAATTAGCAAGTATGAAGACCTTCAATATGTAGTGGCACGGCGTGGCTACCATGCACAGTGACTAACCAAATTATGTGTATGTCACTGACCATGACCAAAGAATTTCACTCCATGTGGTCAACATTGACAGCTCACAACTAGAGTCACAGATAGTCAGAGGGGTACCACTGGTTTGGGAACACTAGCTATCAGCTAGAAATCACAAAGACCTTTAGTACGTAGTGACACGGCGTGGCAACCATGTTCAGTGACAAACCAAAGTAGGCATATGCCACTAGCCATGACCAAAAGAATTTTACAGTGTGTGGTCAACGTTGAAAACCCATAAAACGAGTCACAAATGGTCAGAAGGGGATACAATGGTTTGGGAACACTAGTTATCAACTAGCAAGTACAAAGACCTTTAACAAGTAGTGGCACGGTGTGGCTAGCGTGCACAGTGACCAACCAATGGATGCATATGTCACTGACTATGACCAAAGAAGTCCACTAGTTGTTGTAAACATTGACAACTCATAACACGAGTCACAAATGGTCAGAGGGAGAGAATGGTTGGGGAACCCGATGTATCAAATAGAAAGGAAAAATAACTTCAATACGTAGTAGCTCAGTGTGGCTACTATGCACACCAAACAACCAAACTAGGCATATGTCACTGACCATGACCAAAGAATTTCAGTATGGGTGGTCAACGTTCAAAACCCATAACACCAGTCACAAATGGTCAGAGGGGGAAACAATGGTTTTGGAATATTTTGTTTTCAAGAAGCAAGTACAACGACCCTTAATGAGTAGTAGCACGGTGTGGCTACCCTGCACAATGACCGACCAATGTAGGCATATGTACTGCTTTTGACCAAAGAAATCCGCTGTGTGTGGTCAATGTTGACAACTCATAATACGAGTCACAACTGGTCAGAAGGGGAAACAATGGTTTGGGAGCACCAGATTTCAACTAGCAATCACAAGGACCTTCAATAAGTAGTTGCACAGTATGTCTACCATGTACAATGGCTAACCAAAGTAGGCATGTGTCACTGACCATCACCAAAGAATCTCACTATGAGTGGCCAACTTCTACAATTCAGAACACGAGTCACAAATGGTCAGAGCCGGAAACAATGGTTTGTGAATACTAGTTATCAATCAGCAAGTACAAAGACCTTCAATATGTAGTGGCACAGTGTGGCTACCATGCAAAGTGACCACCCAAAGTATGCATATGTCACTGACCATGACCAAAGAACTTCACTTCATGTGGTCAACGCTGACAACTCACAACAAGAGTCAGAGATAGTCAGAGGGGGTAACAATGGTTTGGGAACACTGGCTATCAACTAGAACGCACAAAGACCTTCAATACGTAGTGACACGGCGTGGCAACCATGTACAGTGACAAACCAAAATAGGCATATGCCACTAACCGTGACCAAGAGAATTTCACAATGTGTGGTCAACGTTGAAAACTCACAACACGAGTCACAAATGGTCAAACAGGGAAAAAATGGGTTGGGAACACTGGTTATCAACTAGCAAGAACAAAGACCTTGAAATGTAGTGGCACGATGTGGCTAGCATGCACTGTGACCAACTAAAGGATGCATACATCACTGACTATGACCAAAGAAATCCACTATGTGTAGTCAACATTGATAACTCATAACACGAGTCACAAATGGTCAGAGGGAAACACAGTGGTTTGGGAACCCTATGTATCGACTAGAACGGACAAAGAACTTCAACACGTTGTGGCACGGTGTGGCTACTATACACACCAAATAACCAAACTGGGCATTTGTCACTAACCATGACCAAAGAATTTAAGTATGGGTGGTCAACGTTCACAACCCATAAAACGAGTCACAAATGGTCAGAGGGGAAAACAATGGTTTCGGAATACTAGTCTTCAACTAGCAAGTACAACGACCTTCAATGCGTAGTATCACGGTATGGCTACCATGCACAATGACCGACGAAAGTAGGCATATGTACTGCCTTTGACCAAAGAAATTGGCTGTGTGTGGTCAACGTTGACAAGTCATAATACGAGCCACAAATGGTCAGAGGGGGAAACAATGATTTGGGAACACCATGTTTCAACTAGCAAGCACAAGGACCTTTAATAATTTCTTTGTCGTTTCTAGTCAATAAGGAATTTCGAAACCATTGTCTCTCCCTCTGACCCTTTGTGACTCATGTTATGAATTGTCAATGTTGACCACACATAGTGGACTTCTTTGGTCATAGTCAGTGATATATGTATCCTTTGGTTGGTCACTGTGCATGCTAGCCACACCGTACCATTGCATGTTGAAGGTCTTTGTACTTGCCAGTTGATAACTAGTGTTCCCAACCCATTGTTTCCCCCTCTGACCATTTGTGACTCGTGTTATGAGTTTTCAACGTTGACCACACACTGTGAAATTCTTTTGGTCATGGTTAGTGGCATATACCTACTTTGGTTTGTCACTGTACATGGTTGCCACACCGTGTCACTACGTACTGAAGGTCTTTTTGCTTTCTAGTTGATAGCCAGTGTTCCCAACCCATTGTTACCCCCTCTGACTATCTGTGAATCTTTTTGTGAGTTGAACACGTTGACCACATGGAGTAAAACTGTTTGGTCATGGTAAGTGACATATGCATACTTTGGTTGGTCACTGTGTATGATAGGCACACTGTGCCACTATATATTGGAGGTCTTTGTATTTGCTAATTGATAACTAGTATTCAAAAACCATTGTTTCCCCCTCTGACCATTTGTGACTCGTGTTATGAGTTGTCAAAATTGACCACACATAGTGACACTCTTTGGGCATGGTCAGTGACACATGCCTACTTTTATTGGTCATTGTACATGGTCGCCACACCGTGCCACTACTTATTGAAGATCCCTCTGCTTGCTAGTTGATACCTGGTGTTCCAAAACCATTTTCCCCCCTCTGAGCATTTTTTACTCGTATTATGAGTTGTCAACGTTGACCACACACAGCGGATTCCTTTGGTCAATGGCAGTACATATGCCTACTTTGGTCCATCATTGTGCATGGTAGCCACATCGTGCCACTACTTATTGAAGGTCGTTGTACGTGCTAGTTGAAAACTAATGTTCCGAAACCATTGTTTCCTGCTCTGACCATCCGTGACTCGTTTTATGGGTTGTGAACGTGGACCACCCATACTGAAATTCTTTGGTCATGGCCAGTGACATTTGCCTAGTTTGGTTTTTTGGTATGCATAGTAGCCACACTGTGCCACTACATATTGAAGTTCGTTGTCCTTTCTAGTCAATACATAGGGTTCCCAAACCATTGTCTCTCCCTCTGGCCATTTGTGACTCGTATTATGAGTTATCAATGTTGACTTCACATAGTGGACTTCTTTGGCCATAGCCAGTGACGTATGCATCCTTTGGCTGGACAGTGTGCACGCTAGCCACACCATGCAGCTACTTGTTGAAGGTCTTTGTACTTGCTAGTTGATAACTAGTGTTCACATCCATTGTTTCCCCCTCTGACCATTTGTGACTCGTGTTATGAGTTTTCAAAGTTGACCACACACGGTGAAATGCTTTTGGTCATGGTTAGTGGCATATGCCTACTTTGGTTTGTCACTATACATGGTTGCCACGCCGTGTCACTACGTACTGAGGTGTTTGTGCTTTCTAGTTGATAGCTTGTGTTCCCAAACCATTGTTATCCCCTCTTACTATCAATGACTCTTGTTGTGAGTTGTCAGCGTCCACATCATGAAGTGAAATTAGATGCTCATGGTCAGTGACATATGCATACTTTGGTTGGTCACTGTGCATAGTAGCCACATTTTGCCACTACATATTGAAGGTCTTTTCACTTGCTAATCGATAAGTAGTATTCACAAACCATTGTTTCCTCCTCTGACCAGTTGTGACTTGTGTTATGAGTTGTCAAAGTTGACCACACATATTGACATTCTTTGGTCATGGTCAGTGACACATGCGTACTTTGGTTGGTCATTCTACATGGGAGCCACACCATGCCACCACTTATTGAAGGTCCCTGTGCTTGCTAGTTGATACCTGGTGTTCACAAACCATTGTTTCTCCCTCTGGTGATTTGTGACTCGTATTATGAGTTGTCAACGTTGACCACACATAGCGGATTTCTTTGGTCAAAGGAAATACATATGGCTACTTTGGTTGGTCATTGTGCATGATAGCTACAACGTGCTATTACTCATTCAAGGTTGTTGTACTTGCTAGTTGAAAACTAATATTCCAAAACCATTGTTTCCCCCTGTGACCATTTGTGACTCGTGTTATCGGTTGTGAACGTTGACCACCCATACGAACATTCTTTGGTCATGGTCATTGACATATGCCTAGTTTGGTTGTTCGGTGTGCATAGTAGCCACAACGTGCAAACATGTTTTGAAGTTCTTTGTCCCTTCTAGTCAATACATAGTGTTCCCAAACCATTGTCTCTCCATTTGACCATTTGTGACTCGTGTTATGAGTTGTCAATGTTCACCACACATAGTGGAATTCTCTGGTCATAGTCAGTGACGTATTCATCCTTTGGTTGGTCACTATGCATGTTAGCCATACGGTGCCACTACTTGCTGAAGGTCTTTCTGCTTGCTAGTTGATAACTAGTGTTCCTAATCCATTGTTTCCCCCTCTGACCATTTTTGACTCGTGTTATCAGTTTTCAACGGTGACCACACACTGTGAATTTATTTTGGTCATGGTTAGTGGCATATGCCTACTTTGGGGTGTCACTGTACATGGTTGCCACGCCATGTCAGTTCGTACTGAAGGTCTTTGTGCTTTCTAGTTGATAGCCAGTGGTCCCAAACCATTGGTACCCGATCTGTGACACTTGTTGTGAGTTTTCAACGTTGACCACATGAAGTGAAATTCTTTGGTCATGGTCAGTGACATATGCATGTTTTGGTTGGTCACTGTGCATGGTAGCCACACTGCACCACTACATATTGAAGGTCTTTGTACTTGCTAATCGATAATTAGTATTCACAAACCATTGTTTCCCCCTCTGACCATTTATGACTCGTGTTATGAGTTGTCAAAGTTGACTACACATAGTGACATTCTTTAGTCATGGTCAGTGACACATGCCTACTTTGGTATCTCATTGTACATGGTGGCCACACCCTGCCACTACTTATTGAAGGTCTATGTGCTTCCTAGTTGATACTTGGTGTTCACAACCAGTGTTCACTGACCATGACCATAGAATTTCACTTCATGTGGTCAACGTTGACAACTCACAACAAGAGTCAGAGTTAGTGATAGGGGGTAACAACGGTCTGGGAACACGGGCTATAGAATAAAAAGCACAAAAACCTTCAGTACGTAGAGACACGGCATGGCAACCATGTACAGTGACAAACCAAAGTAGGCATATGCCACTAACCACAACCAAAACAAATTCACAGTGTGGTCAACGTTGAAACTCATGACACGAGTCACAAATGGTCACAAGTGTAAACAATGGGTTGGGAACACTAGTTATCAACTAGCAAGTACAAACACCTTCAACAAGTAGAGGCACGGTGTGGCCAGCGTGCAGAGTGACCAACCAAAGGATGCATATGTCACTCATTATGACCACTCGCAACCACTTGCAACCACTCGCAACCACTTGCAACCACTCGCAACCACTCGCACCCACTCACAACGACTCCCAACCACTTGCAACCACTCGCAACCACTCACAACCACTTGCAAGCACTCGCAACCACTCGCAACCACCCACTACAACTCACAACCACTTGCAACCACCTGCAACTACTCAAATCAATGGTAACCACTCATAACCATGCACAACCACTTGCAACCACTCACAACCACTTAAAACCACTTGCAACCACTCGCAACAACGTGCAATCACTTGCAATGGCTTGCAAGCACTTGCAAGCACTTGCAACCACTTGTAACCACTCGCAAACACTTGCAACCACTCGCAATCACTCGCATCCACTCGCAACCACTCGCAACCACTCACAACCACTCGCAACCACT
>SZWC01013707.1:45527-78581 GCA_023375785.1 Penium margaritaceum | reverse complement strand
GCTGCGTGGAGAGGTAGCAAAGGCCCTCCTAGAAAACCAGGATATGATGCTCATATGCCCTTTTTTGCTTGTCGTTGTCGCGTCTGCACTTGTGATTTGCAGTTTTTTTCCCACCAGTTTTTTTCTCAATCGAATGCTTTGTAGGCTCCATGTCCTTAGCGTCACGCTATCCTGCTATTTCCCCAGCCCTAGTAGCATCCAGGTGCACATCGTTCCCACCCTCAAGCTTTCCAATGCATGAAAATTTGTGCAATTTGATTAACTGTAGCTCTTGCTACATCAGCCGAGGCACGCCACACCAACCACTCAATTAGCAACGCGCGTGATGCCCATCCGTCAAGGCATCCTCGCACGTCAAGGGTCCATCAAAACACCTTTCCAGAGGTGCGGATGTCCTTTCATGTTGTGGTGGAGCCCCCTATGCTTTTGGGGTGTGTTCTGATGAGTTACTCATTGAGTTTGGTGATGGGGATTGACGCGGTTCAGAACCTGTCTACGGGCCTGCAGTCACAATTTTGACAAAGTCCCCCCCGTCTCAACCTGGGTCTCCACCGGATACATCTGGCAGATATTCTGGTGGATGTACCTTGATGATCACATCCGGTGGACTTATCTACTGGATGCCAAGTTTTGGCCAAGTCCGTGAGCCACATCGCACATCCAAACTTTGAGGGACAATAACTCTTTTGTTCCTTAACGAATTATGGTGATTCAAATTGCAATCCAATCTGGATTTGGAGCTCTCTTCAGGTAGCTCTAGAAAAATGCAATGACTTTCCTCCCTCCAGCAACTTTTCGATGCCTCCCGGTGCCACACCCGGGCATGCTTAGGGAGAAAACATAACATTCTCGCCCTTGCACCTTCCATGCCCACTGCTCCTACTTGCTCTCACATATCATTCGATGTGGCCTCCAGCCCTTTACGGCTGGTCATCCCAAGTCTGGCCACGCTCATCATATGCTGACCCATGGGTTGCGTTTTGGTCAAGCAATCCGCAAGCATGTGGTGCATGCTACAGTGCTGCAGCAACACCCGTCCCTTCTCCACCATGCCCTGTGCGTAATGGTAACACAAGTTGATGTACTTCATCCTCCTATGTTGTGTTGGGTTTTTGGTCAACAAGATAGCACAGGTGTTATCCTCCTGCACCACCGTTGGTTCTTCCTCCAGCACGGCCCACTCCTCCAGAAACCTTCAAAGCCACTCCTCCTCCTTGACCGCTTTGGCCAACACGATATACTCTGACTCTACTGTGGAGGTGGCAAAGAAGTCTAGCTTTCTGCTGCACCATGACGCTGCTGCACCAGCAAGGAAGAACATCTTGCCGGATGTAGAATTCTGCTCGTCCATGTCACCAGCATAGTTTGCATCTCTGTAGTAGACCAGATGCAAAGGGTTGGAACACCCCTTGCCATCAAACCTCAAGCACACCTGTCGTGTCACCTGCAGGTACCGAAGGATGCACTCGAATGCTTTCCAGTGTAGTGGCCCTTGATAGACCACAAACCTGCTCACTTGGCCCATCAAGGAGGCCAAGTCTGGTCAAGTCGCCACCATGGTGTACATGAGGCTGTCCACCGCCGATTGGTAGGGCACTCCTTCCACGTCATCCTGCTCTTCTCTTGTTTGTGATGCAATTGTTGCCCTCCGTTCAGTGATCATGGAGACTAGACCGCCAACTGGTTTGTACTCCTCCATGTCGTACCGCTTCAGCACCTTGGCCACCTATTGAGCCTGCCATGTCTCAAGCATGCGTGCCCTCCGGTTCCGCGTGATGCTCATCCCGAAGTAGTACTCCAGCTCCTCCATGTCTGAAATCTGGAATCTGCTCCTCAACTACCATTTCAGTCGTTGTAGGCTTGGCAGGTACATGAAGCAAAGAATCAGGTCTTCAACGTAGATTGTGATGATCTAATGGATCTTCTTGTTGCCCCGTATGTACATGCTGTGATCCGACTTATAGCGTTTGAAGCCGCGTTTGTGCCAAGAAGTTGTCCATCTGTTGGTACAAGCATCAGGGTGACTACTGTAGCCCATCCAAAGACTTCTGCAACTTGCTCAACTTACCCTCCGACACCTCCATCCCATCCAACACCTCTATGTAGATCTCTTTATCTACAATGTTGTTGAGGAAGACCATCTTCATGTCCATTTGGTAGAGCCCCATGTCCTTCACGAATGCCAGCGTAAGAATCAACTAGATGCTTGTGAACTTGACGACGGAATCGAACGTCTCGTCGTAGTGCTGGCCCCTACTCTGTGTGTATCCCTTTGCCACCAGTCTCACCTTGTATTTGTCTACCAAATCTTCCTTTGTGAACTTGGTCTTAAAGAACCGCTATGAGCCAATGACCTTGGCATCTTTTGACCTGTCAACCAGCTCCCACGTGTCATTTTTTTGTGATGGACGCCAACTCCAATTTCATGGCTCTGTCATATTGCTCCCCTTTGGGCTGCGCAAACGCCTCTTGCACTATCGTTTCCTCTGTTGATGTAGCCGGCATGCACCGGGTCATGCAAATCCATCAACCGGTGCCTGCGTCAAAGCGCTTCCGCGCTCTCCGCTTCCTCCGCTGTGGCGCAGCAGTTTTGGTGGCACCTTGTCGCTTTGCTACAATTCTTCCAACTCTGCATGCCCCAATGAATCATCGACTGGGCGGCTTCCCGAGGTTCTTGCCCACTCCAGCAAAACATCGCCCAGACGGGCGGCACGTCCAGTGGTTTTTCCACCAATACCCAATGCATTCTCCGTTGGGAGTACACGCCTTGGAACCCTTTGTGCCTCATCTGCCACATCCTTTTGGTGGATATCCTCTTCAGCTTAATCATCATCAGATTCCTCTACCGCACCACTGCATTCTGATGCCCCGTCCTCAACTTTGACTTCTATGAGCTCCACATAGTCAAGGAGCTAGAACCACTCATCCATCTTTGGAGAGTCCACCGCTCCCACATTGTTGCTTCTAATGTAACTCTACTATTTATTGAACTCAACATCTCGGCTGTGGATTACCTCCTCCGTGTCGACCATGAAAGGTCTAAGCTGTGGTGGATTTTCTGTGCCAAGAAAGCATTAGAATTAGCATTGGGTTAGGTCTTTTTTCGACCAAGTAAACTTTCTTTGACCTTTGATACAAGTGTATTTGATCTTGGTAGCTCTGCTAACCAGGCTCATACAAGAAAGTGCATTGTCATATCCATCTGACTATGAGAACACTTTTCTCAAATTCAAATAACTTCCATTCACAACACCCTTCTTAGCTCTTTTGGATCCATCACAACCATAGGAGGTGAAATATGATATGTTGATAGTAGGACTTGGAGCAAACCTCATGCAAAATGCTCATCCAGTTGCATACAAGAGCCGGAAGCTCATCCCCATGAAGACATTGTACATGGCTGGTGATAAAGAACTCCTCGCTCTTGTACACGCTTTCAAGATGTTACATTGCTAACTTGAGGCCACTGACAGGGGCATGACGTTTGTTATTGACCAAAACTCATTGGTGTTGCTCCAAATGCAACTGTACCCATGAAGAAGACAGGCATATTGGAGCGAGTACTGATTTCTGTTCATCGGCCATGACACATCAATGTGACTGATCCACTAAGTCGAAAGCCTATGGAAATGAATGCAACCACCAAGATCAGTGGATATCTTATGGCCATTGCCATAGCTACAATGAAAATACCAGAACCCCCTACACCTCCGTAGAGATCACCTCGAGAGATAATCTACTATAATGGTTTTGTAAAGATTATTTGGATGGGACACTGTATGGATTCTAGGTTTCAATACCTTGGTGATCTAGACAAGTAGAGGTTGGTGGAGGCCATAGGAATCTACTAGCATGGAGAACAATTTTTTTTCGGAGACTCGAGTGACTTCTGAATGAAGATGATCTCCCAGTTCCACAACCCGCCAGTGGCATGTTATGTGGGACCTTGAAATACTGGATAAATACTCTTAGACCACTGCTGGTGGCTAGGATGGATTATTAATATTTGTAAGTACTGCATGACATGTGATCCATATCTTTGGAATATGGCTAAGAACAAAAAGCCTGCTCAACTCCTCCAATAGCTTCCCACTCCAAGCACTCCATCTAAAATTGTCATTATATACTTTATTACTAGTATTCATGATACAAACGGTGGCCACAATGCAATACTAGTAGTAACGGATCCTCTTATAAAGATGACACATTTTATTCCTACAAGCACTGACGTGAAATAAGAGAAGACCATTCCTCTCTTCTTTGAGGGTGTCGTGAGGTACCACGGCTTGCCGCTACACGTTATCTCCAATCAAGATATAAAATTGCTAGAATGTTGTAGAAAAGGATGCACAAAGCTTTGGCAACGAGTCTCAAATATTGAAGTAACTTCACCCTCATACCAATGGAAAAAAAGAGCACATGCATCACACTCTAAAGTCGATGATCCACACGTATGTGGACCCTGCCATGAATGACTCGGAAAAGTTCCTAGAACTCCCCGAGTTTGCGGTAAACAACTCGGTGAACGAGTCCACTCAACTTACACCGTTTGTGTTCAATAGTGGTCGGCATCTAGTGGTGCTCTCTTCATTGCTAAAGAGGGAGATTGCATTTTTTTCTACTCAATCATTTACCAAGCACATAGATTCTTTATCATAGGAGGCAAATGATGGCTTGGTAACAACAAAAGGCATGTGGTAAAAAACTTCATTGTCGGATCTCCTTAAACATTAGCACCAAGGTGCTGCTTAGCACTAAGAACCTCCGGCTGAAGTTTCCTGAACTGAAAAAAGTCTACCGAAGTGGATCGGGCCATTTCCCATCCTTGCATGTAGCGGGCTAGTGGCATACCGATTATTGCTTCCGCCAAATATGAAGATACATGACATTTTTTATCTGAGAATGTTGACTCCATAAACAGCAAAAGGAATCAATCAGGCACCACCAAATTTCCTTGCTACTAACAGCTANTACCGTACTGCTTGATGATTTCGTCTCCCAAAAGAATTTTAGGGGTGTAGTCTTGGTTCGTTTTCGGGAACAAATATTTTCTTGTTGTCGAATTGGATGAAATTACACCATGGCGTTGCCGTGAATTCTTTTTTTCTGCCTTCGAGCAGTCGGTCTCGTCTCCGTCGCTCGCGTTTTCCGGTGTCGGTGGTCATCCGACACCGGAAAACGCGCGATCGCGTGACCGTCCGAGCTCACGCGATCGCACTTTGGTTTTCGTTCGACAAATCAGGGTCGAACGAAGTGGACTAAAATAATATTTCGTATTCGTTTTAGGGCAAAGAATATTCTGGCCAGAGCCGAATAAATGAATTCGTCGTCCCGAATAATTATTTAATAACGAAATCACCAGGCAGTAGGGTATGAGAACACTTTTCTCAAATTCAAATAACTTCCATTCACAACACCCTTCTTAGCTCTTTTGGATCCATCACAACCATAGGAGGTGAAATTTGATGTGTTGATAGTAGGACTTGGAGCAAACCTCATGCAAAATGCTCATCCAGTTGCATACAAGAGCCGGAAGCTCATCCCCATGAAGACATTGTACATGGCTGGTGATAAAGAACTCCTCGCTCTTGTACACGCTTTCAAGATATTACATTGCTAACTTGAGGCCACTGACAGGGGCATGACGTTTGTTATTGACCAAAACTCATTGGTGTTGCTCCAAATGCAACTGTACCCATGAAGAAGACAGGCATATTGGAGCGAGTACTGATTTTTGTTCATCGGCCATGACACATCAATGTGACTGATCCACTAAGTCGACAGCCTATGGAAATGAATGCAACCACCAAGATCAGTGGATATATTATGGCCATTGCCATAGCTACAATGAAAATACCAGAACCCCCGACACCTCCGCAGAAATCACCTCGAGAGATAATCTACTATAATGGTTTTGTAAAGATTATTTGGATGGGACACTGTATGGATTCTAGGTTTCAATACCTTGGTGATCTAGACAAGTAGAGGTTGGTGGAGGCCATAGGAATCTACTAGCATGGAGAACAATTTCTTTTCGGAGACTCGAGTGACTTCTGAATGAAGATGATCTCCCAGTTCCACAACCCGCCAGTGGCATGTTATGTGGGACCTTGAAATACTGGATAAATACTCTTAGACCACTGCTGGTGGCTAGGATGGATTATTAATATTTGCAAGTACTGCATGACATGTGATCCATATCTTTGGAATATGGCTAAGAACAAAAAGCCTGCTCAACTCCTCCAATAGCTTCCCACTCCAAGCACTCCATCTAAATTTGTCATTATACACTTTATTACTAGTATTCATGATACAAACGGTGGCCACAATGCAATACTAGTAGTAACGGATCCTCTTATAAAGATGACACATTTTATTCCTACAAGCACTGACGTGAAATAAGAGAAGACCATTCCTCTCTTCTTTGAGGGTGTCGTGAAGTACCATGGCTTGCCGCTACACGTTATCTCCAATCAAGATATAAAATTGCTAGAATGTTGTAGAAAAGGATGCACAAAGCTTTGGCAACGAGTCTCAAATATTGAAGTAACTTCACCCTCATACCAATGGAAAAAAAGAGCACATGCATCACACTCTAAAGTCGATGATCCACACATATGTGGACCCTGCCATGAATGACTCGGAAAAGTTCCTAGAACTCCCCGAGTTTGCGGTAAACAACTCGGTGAACGAGTCCACTCAACTTACACCGTTTGTGTTCAATAGTGGTCGGCATCTAGTGGTGCTCTCTTCATTGCTAAAGAGGGAGATTGCATGTTTTTTCTACTCAATCATTTACCAAGCACATAGATTCTTTATTATAGGAGGCAAATGATGGCTTGGTAACAACAAAAGGCATGTGGTAAAAAACTTTATTGTCGGATCTCCTTAAAAATTAGCACCAAGGTGCTGCTTAGCACTAAGAACCTCCGGCTGAAGTTTCCTGAACTGAAAAAAGTCTACCGAAGTGGATCGGGCCATTTCCCATCCTTGCATGTAGCGGGCTAGTGGCATACCGATTATTGCTTCCGCCAAATATGAAGATACATGACATTTTTTATCTGAGAATGTTGACTCCATAAACAGCAAAAGGAATCAATCAGGCACCACCAAATTTCCTTGCTACTAACAGCTAATATGAGGCCCTTTGCCTACTCCACGAACGAGAGTGTTCACCCGATCGTGGGTTGTTAGAGAACAACTTGTTCATTGGGCCAGTTGTGGAACTGAACATAACTCATGGGAGTCCAATTCTCATTTTTCCACATGATTGGTGAATATGTACTCGAGAAATCTGGCACATCGCACAGATCTACACGTGGCATGTGACACCACCTGAACGTGATAATAGTGAACAATACTCCCACTAGGTTGCATTCATGGATAACGATCATAGGAGGTTAGGGATTTCAAACATGGTTCTTGCGCGGACGCTCTAGCTTAAAGGGAGAGGCTACTAGCCATGTTGACCAATAAGCTGTAACTTAGGTCCAGGTGCCATGCACATGTTCATGTTTACCTGGTAGTTGCAACTATCTTTTCATTTCTTCACAATATTGACGTCTTCTCATTATCGTTTAATCCTACTTGTTGGGCATGAAATGGGATGGTTCATAATTAGTGGAGAGGAATGTAGCGGGAGGGCCAGTTTGGCCCTCCCATCATGCGATAGCAAGGGGGTGGTTTACAACCACCCCTCACTAAAGCAAGGGCTGGCCGGTGGCCAGCCACTCGCTGGCCACCAGCCGGCTGGATAGCAAGAAGCTGGTCAGGTGGTCACCTGACCAGCTGCCGACCACCGGCTGGCTAGCCACCAGCCGCCGATTGAGCTAGTGGCTCAATCCTCCGCTGAGAGGCCACAAGGTCCTTAAGGGTGAGGCTCGTGACCTTGTGCCCTCACCCTCCCTTGCTCTCCTCACTAGCAAGTGCAAGCGAGGACAAGGGATAGAGTAAGAGTGAGAGCGAGTGTTGCATGAGAAGCATTGGCGCAAAATCAGCGATTGTATCTCGCACACGATGATTTTGTACCGTAGCATCAAAATACAACCCGATTTTGTTTAGGACCGACTTCAAGTTTTGAAATTGGAAAAGTAGTGTATATTAATAAGTTTGGGATAATACCTCCCTTGTTTTGGACCCAAACCAAGGGGGAGAGGTAAAAATAATAGTTGGCCTTCAGAAACTCAAAGTATTTGAGTCTCCTTGCACGGGTCATTGAAGACGATTACCCCCAAAGTGGCACGGAGGAGAAAACCTCTCAGCAAGCTCTAGACGCAATTCTGTAAACTCCAATGATGGCTTTGGTGTAGGAGCTGGAGCCACATCCATTACAGCTAAACTACTGGTGATACATTATTAAAACAGAAAAAATAAGCTGACCAATATCTAGTGATGGTAGATGTTTGATCTTTGTTTTCTGTGTAGACAAGGAAGAAAGAAGTGTGAGAGAATGCTAGGCAAGAAGGGTTACAAGAGTGCACAAACACATGAAAGACACCATGGATCCAATTGTTAGTCATCGTTTTGTAAAGAAATGTGTGGGACACAAGGATTGAAATGGGAGAGTACGAACTAGCGTGGTTGATAAGGCCACCCATATGAGGTCTTGCATGGGACCTTGATGGCACCCACAAGGTTGAGCATGAATACAAAGATTCTAACCCAATGGCGGCTACTAGCTCAAAACCAGGGAGCTCATTGAAAGAGGGAAAAATCAGGACTCATGTGGTTTAATCTGCTCATGCCTTCTCCACCACCATAAACGATCGTATGTGGCCTCTGTCGAGCGAGTGCTCGAGTGCATCAATGTGAAATCTGGAACTCCATGCTCATTTCAGCATTTTTCAGTTACCTGCATGGTGGTGTATGTGGGTGAGGTCAAGAGATCATTTGCATAGTTACAAACCCCACACAAACACTCCCCCATGACCCGCTAACGCTCACAGCCAGATGCAACCATAGGCACACATCCCTGTAGATTGGCGAACACACACGGTGTGCAAGAAGCAAGCACTCAACCAGGGAATCACACAAAACAAGCACAAGACCAGAGTGCAAAGTTCAACCAGGGGGGTCACAAGACTGCATTAGACTAATAGCATGCACAGCAGACCTGAACATCCTAGTGCAAAGAGCCTTCATGAGAAAATCTGTGCGCTGCTGACAATTGTCGACCCACAGAACTTTGACCTCTCCTGTGGCGATGTGCTCACACACAAAATGGTATTCAATGTTCATTTTCTTTGTGTGTGTGTGTGTGTGTGTGTGTGTGTGTGATGCATGCCATCATGCTCAGCCATAGCCTTCGTGCTCTGATTGAGACAACGTAAGGTGATGTAGCAGATGGACACACTATAATTCTGAAGCAAACGGCACAGCCATATGGTCGTACATGTACCTATGCTGAGAGCAACATTCTCGGCCTTGTTGGAGCTGCACACCACAAACCTCTAGTAACTACTCTTCCACGAGACAAAAGTGTCACCAGCAAGGAAAGCACATCTAGATCACCTCCTGGTATCAGTGTCATGGGCTCAGTCGCTTTTGTCATACCATAAAAAATGGCTGAAGAATGTGTACAAAGCTACAATCTGACATGCTCTTTGTTGGAACTGGAGGAGAGAGGGAGCCTTGGAGCAGTAAGCATGTAGGACTGAAAGGGCATCACTTGTGCTAAAGAATGGTTGTTGAATCCCTCGAAATGATGGAGTACATATAGAGCTAGAGCTTGGGCAAGTCAGCCATCTCACAAGCCACACCACTTAGCCATGGAGGCTAAGGCTCACACACTAGAGTCCATAATCTCACACAAAAGAGGAAATCAGCCTAGCAATCAGGCTGAGCAGTTACACACGACCTAGAGAGCTAGAGAATTCTCTCATGGCTCACTCCTAGTGGTCACAAAACCCACAATCCCATGGACAATCGCCATGTGTCCATGGCTAGCACACAAGGATCTCACCTCACTTAAAACGTAAGGAGAGGTATCTTTTTCCTAGTCAGCACACTCTGACAAGGCAACCCAAGAATCTAGGACCTTTTTGGATATTTCTCCCATCAGGTCTTCACCCTGGACCTCTTGTCTTTTTCTTTTCTCAGGCTAAAGAATGGAGCAAGCACCCATGGTCACCCAGACATCGGCGGTCCATGACCCCATAAACTTAAAATATTCATATCTCCCAATCCGACCGTTGGCTTGGCCTGAAACATTGGAATGTTGACAATTTTCCACCTGATCTTTCTACTGGTGAAGTTGGATTGACAATCGGAGCAGGCATCTGGTATTTTCCTGGAACTTACTCTTGTGGGCCTCAAACTGAGCCGGATGGCTCCTTTCCCAACAATCTCCCACTTTGCCGCAGTCAGAGTGGGCTGAATCCACATGTCTTCATGCAGAACTTTTGCTTCTCATGACTCACTGGCTTGGTGCAGAAATCAGCGACCTGCTTGCTAGTTGGAGTAAATTCCAGCTTGATAGCACCCTCCTACACCATGTGTATGTTGAAGTGATATGCGATGTCAATGTGCTTGGTACGTGCATGGTGCTCAGGACTCTTGGCGAGTGCGATTACGCTCTGGTCATTGACGCGCACAGGAACAGGAACGACTACACTCCCACTCATCTCCGCCATGAGACGCTCAAGCCAAACTGCTTCCTTTGATCCAAAACTCAGAGACACGTACTCAGCTTCTGTGCTTGATTTGGCCACAACCACCTGCCGCTTGCTGCACCAGGTGATGGCCCCGCCATTCACGAGGAACACATGTCCAGAGATGGACTTTCGGTCCTCAAGATTTGAAGCCCAATCTGCGTCTGTGTAGCCGATGATGTTGTTGTCGTTGTCGTTGAAGGTGATGCCGATGTTGATGGTTCCAGCAAGGTAGTGGATGATCCGCTTCACTGCCGTCAAGTGCTCAGGTCCGGGATTAGCCATGTGGTGCCTCACAGTGCTCACAGCCTATGTGAGGTCCGGCATGGTTGCCACCATCAGGTACATGAGACTCTGATACTTTTGCCGCTCAGCTGCATCTGCTTCTTAAGTGAAGCTCACGAGGTACTGCCACATCTCAAGTGGCGTGCCGATGGGTTTCGCCCCTACCATGCAAGACCACTACAAAACATCCTTGATGTAGCGGCTCTGCTGCAACGAGAGGGTAGGTACTTTGCGGTCATGTGTGATCTGGATACCGAGGAAGTACGACGTCTCCCCGAGATCAGGCATCTAGAAGCACTCCTACATGGCCTCCTTGAACTCCTGTAGTGCAGACATGCTGTTAGAAAGAAGGAGCATGTCATCCACATAAACAATGATGATGAGGATCTCATGCCCATGCTGCCAACAATAGACGTTGTAGTCACACTCGCTGTACTCAAACCCCATGTAGTGCAGCGGCGCATCCAATTTCTGGTTCCAAGCACGCGACGCTTGCTTGAGGTCGTACAACAACTTCTGCAGCTTGCAAACCAGGTGCTCTTGGCCATCCACGACGAACCCCTCCGGGTGCTCCATGTAGATTTCCTCCTCCAAGTCACCATTCAAGAATATCGTCTAGACATCCATGTGGTGGATCTCAAAGTCCTCAACTGTTGCATAAGGGAGGAGCATGCGCACAGAGGTAAACTTTACAATAGGAGCAAAGGTTTCAGTATAGTCGATGCCCTCCTGCTGCGAGTAGCCTTTGGCGACGAGCCTCGCCTTGTACTTTTCTAGGTTGCCATATGTGCCCCTCTTCTTCTTGAACACCCACGACGAGCCTCGCCTTGCACTTGATTACCTTGCGTCCAGGTGGACGCTCAGTCAGTTCCCACGTGCCGTTGTCAAGCTGCGACTGTATCTCCTGCTGCACAACTTGTGCCCAATCTGTTGCATCTGGTGCAGCCATGGCCTCCTTGTACGACGTTGGCTTATCAGAGTCTGCTGCAACTGTGACGTTCGTCTGTTCTGGTTTCTGCAGCATCCAAAAATGGCCACGCTCACCAGGCTTGTAGCCCACCCTGAGAGGGTACCTACAACCTGGTGCTAGAGCATTGGCAGGGGGCTCGCGCGGTGCTGCTGGCACAACTGCTGCTGTTGGTGGTACTGCATCTCCTTCCTCTGCTTCTGTCGATGAGGCCGTTGTATCTGCTGCATCAGACATGGGAGAGTAGAGTGGTTCTCCCATCCTCACAATGGAGGAAGGGTCAGGAGAGACTGGGTCAGGGAGGATATCTGCTCCAACTACCTCGTCAGATGCTGGTTCTGCTACCTCTTCACAAACAATGTTGGTGTCGATGAAATTGCTCTCGTTGAAGACGACATCCCTGTAGATGATGACGTGGTCATTATTGCTCTTTTAGAGGCGATAGGCCTTGCTTGCCACGTCATAGCCGATCATTAGCATATGCGCGCTCTTTGCGTCCCATTTTTGCCGCTTCTCCTTGGACACGTGCATGTGCGCCAAGCTGCCAACACACGAAGGTGGCCCACGCTTGGCTTCCTGCCAAACCATGCCTGGTACGACGTCATCTTCTCTAACGCCTTGGTTGGACTGCGGTTCTTGATGTACACTGTAGTTCTAACTGCTTCGGCCCAGAAGTCGTAAGTGAGCCGAGCCGCGTGAAGCATGGAGGGTGCCGACTCAACGATGGTGCGGTTCGCGCGTTTTGCTATGCCATTCTGCTATGACGAGTATGGCGCAGTGCGCTGCGCCTTGATGCCAGCTGTTGCAAGGTAGTCCTGGACGTCTTTGCTCAGGTATTCCCCACCGTGGTCGCTACACAACGCCCTGATTTTCTTGCCTGTCTCGTTCTCCACCATGGCCCTGAACTCCTGTCAAAGCACTGCCCCTCAGAGGAAAGGAAGTACACAGTAGTGTAACAGCTAAAATCATCAATGAAGGTTAGGAAATACCTAGAGCCTCCAAAGCTCTGGGTCTGCATCGGGCCACACAAGTCTGTGTGGACGAGCCCCAACACCTCCTTTGCGTTCTCCCCTGCTCCAGAGAACGCCTCCAATCGTGCTTCCCCTCCAAAAACCGGATGCACAACTGCTGCTCAAAGTTGGAGATGGTGGGCAAGTCATGCACCATCTGCTTTGTTTGAAGTTGCTTCAAGGCGCGCATGTCGATGTGGCCGTGGCGCGCATGCCAGATTTTGCCACCTGTCGCAAGTACCACTTCTGCAAGACTTTGCTCACGCGGGATCTTGGTTGCCCCCAATGGGCGGTACATGTCGCCTTCCTTCACTGACCAGGCCAACTCCTCTCCCGTTTCCTTGTCGAGGATGTAGCCATAATCGTCGTCAAAGACGACTCGCAGTCCTATATTGATGAGAGAGGACATTGAGAGAAGGTTGAACGCAGCATCAGGTACATACAGTACGCCATGGAACACTCCCACTTCAATGCCACACAGAGTCTCCAACCACATCTCCACAATGCCAATCCCCTCAGCATACACAACCCGATCATCACCCAAAGCATTAGGTCGACGGGGGGATTGAGAGCAGCTACGTAAACCATTCCTTGTGGTGCGTCAGACTCTTGGTGCACCCTGAGTCTTTGAACCATGCCAGATCCGCCTTCTCCATCTGCGACATGTCGGACTTTACAATGAAGAGGCGGTTGCACACCTCCTTGGCCACGTTCATGTTGCCAAAGTGGCGCACGCCAGTCTGGTTCTGCTGTTGCTGCTGACGCTATTGTGACTGCTGCTGCTACTGTTGTGGAAGCTGTTGCTTCTGCTGCTGTTGCAAGGACTGCTGCTGCTGCTGCTCCTTCTAGTCCCTCTTGAAATTGAAGCACTCTTTCTTGTAGTGCCCTTCTTTTTGGCAGTAATGGCACTTGCCTTTCTTCTTGCCTCTCTCCTACTCAGACTGCTGCTGCTATTGGTTGCGTGAGCCCATGGCCATAAATGCTGCTTCATAGCTGCTACCGCCATTGTGCTTCGCTACATTACGATGCAGTTCCACCTGCACTAGGTGCGTGCAGATGAAGTCCAGGTCAAGAGTCGGCTGGCACTCCAACGTCTCTCGCAACGTGTCAAAGCTCGTTGGGAGTCCCCTCAGCAAGAGGAGGATGAAGCACGTCTCTTCCACATGGTTGCCGGCAGCTTTCAGCTGCTTTGCAAGCTCCTCTGGCCTGTCCAAATACACCTCCATCCCTTTGCCACCCTGCATTTTCAATGCTATCATCTTCTCCTCCAAAAGTATGAGGAATACAGGATCCTTGCTCTCATACTTCTTGCACAACGTGTCACACCCCTCTTTTGCAGTAGCTTTGTCACTCACGTACTGAAGATGCGGGTTGGAGATGGTGTTGACAAGCAGCCTGTAGGCCTGCCTGTCCTTCTTCTTCCACTCCTCATATGCCGCTGCTGTAGTTATAGATAAACTTGCATCTACTGCACATTTCTGCGGCGTCTTCCCCGCCACCACCTGCGCTACGGTGATGCCTTTTGCCTGTGGAGGCGGAGCGCACTCGTCGCCGCTCACCACCTCCCACAAGCCCCTCTCCTCCAAAAGGAGGCGGGTACGGATCTTCCAAAACATGAAGTTGGCGTGCCCTTCCAGCCTCTCCAAGGGCTAGGCTGCTATTACCACGCCTGCTGCTACCATTTTGAGCTTTGGTGATGCTCAACGCTGCCCTTGAGTGACAGTGCTACCCCTGCTTCTGCTGCTGATTCTGCCAGAAATCTGTTTGACAAAAAATGGACTGTAGAGGCCAGCAGACTGGGAATTTGGAAAACCTGAGCGCACCACTGGAACATTTAGCTCAAAAACGTTCAGATCTACCCATAAAACAGGGTCATCAACAGGGGATTTTAGGAGATTTGCCCTTTTGAAAACAGGGTATGCTGCTGCTCCTACTCCGGCTCAGACCGGCAGCTTGTAAACGACGTTTCTCCCAAACGTACCAATGGAATGCAAATATGTTTACACCAATGGAAATCTTAGGAAAAATAATTCAGTTTTCATGTGGTAATTTTTAAAATTGACAAAGAAATGAGAGAGTTATGGTCATCACAAGGCGACAGTCTTACCCAGAGAGAAGAGTGTAGCCCTGGCCGACCTCGTTTTGAAAATCACTCTCAATCCGACCGTTGGATCTTTGCGATCTTTGGCTCGTTGGAAAGCTTTTCTTGCAAGATTGACTTTTTTGTCATTGATTGTCAAATTTGATAAACCTTTTACCCTAATCCATCACTCTCAAATTGACAGTGTGTGCTGGCTGCAAGTGGCAGAATCTGGCTCTGATACCAAGTGTTGTCACTGGAGGAGAGAGGGAGCCTTGGAGCAGCGAGGACGTGGGACTGAAAGGGCATCACTTGTGCTAACGAATGGTTGTTAAATCACTCAAAACTATGGAGTACATATAGNGACAACGTAAGGTGATGTAGCAGATGGACACACTATAATTCTGAAGCAAACGGCACAGCCATATGGTCGTACATGTACCTATGCTGAGAGCAACATTCTCGGCCTTGTTGGAGCTGCACACCACAAACCTCTAGTAACTACTCTTCCACGAGACAAAAGTGTCACCAGCAAGGAAAGCACATCTAGATCACCTCCTGGTATCAGTGTCATGGGCTCAGTCACTTTTGTCATACCATAAAAAATGACTGAAGAATGTGTACAAAGCTACAATCTGACATGCTCTTTGTTGGAACTGGAGGAGAGAGGGAGCCTTGGAGCAGCAAGCATGTGGGACTGAAAGGGCATCACTTGTGCTAAAGAATGGTTGTTGAATCCCTCGAAATGATGACTCCATCATTTCGAGGCAAGTCAGCCATCTCACAAGCCACACCACTTAGCCATGGAGGCTAAGGCTCACACACTAGAGTCCATAATCTCACACAAAAGAGGAAATCAGCCTAGCAATCAGGCTGAGCAGTCACACACGACCTAGAGAGCTAGAGAATTCTCTCATGGCTCACTCCTAGTGGTCACAAAACCCACAATCCCATGGACAATCGCGACGTGTCCATGGCTAGCACACAAGGATCTCACCTCACTTAAAACGTAAGGAGAGGTATCTTTTTCCTAGTCAGCACACTCTGACAAGGCAACCCAAGAATCTATGACCTTTTTGGATATTTCTCCCATCAGGTCTTCACCCTGGACCTCTTGTCTTTTTCTTTTCTCAGGCTAAAGAATGGAGCAAGCACCCATGGTCACCCAGACATCGGCGGTCCATGACCCCATAAACGTAAAATATTCATATCTCCCAATCCGACCGTTGGCTTGGCCTGAAACATTGGAATGTTGACAATTTTCCACCTGATCTTTCTAATGGTGAAGTTGGATTGACAATCGGAGCAGGCATCTGGTATTTTCCTGGAACTTACTCTTGTGGGCCTCAAACTGAGCCGGATGGCTCCTTTCCCAACAATCTCCCACTTTGCCGCAGTCAGAGTGGGCTGAGTCCACATGTCTTCATGCAGAACTTTTGCTTCTCATGACTCACTGGCTTGGTGCAGAAATCAGCGACCTGCTTGCTAGTTGGAGTAAATTCTAGCTTGATAGCACCCTCCTGCACCATGTGTATGTTGAAGTGATATGCGATGTCAATGTGCTTGGTACGTGCATGGTGCTCAGGACTCTTGGCGAGTGCGATTACGCTCTGGTCATTGACGCGCACAGGAATAGGAACTACTACACTCCCACTCATCTCCGCCATGAGACGCTCAAGCCAAACTGCTTCCTTTGCTCCAAAACTCAGAGACACGTACTCAGCTTCTGTGCTTGAGTTGGCCACAACCACCTGCCGCTTGCTGCACCAGGTGATGGCCCCGCCATTCACGAGGAACACATGTCCAGAGATGGACTTTTGGTCCTCAAGATTTGAAGCCCAATCTGCGTCTGTGTAGCCGATGATGTTGTTGTCGTTGTCCTTGAAGGTGATGCCGATGTTGATGGTTCCAGCAAGGTAGTGGATGATCCGCTTCACTACCTTCAAGTGCTCAGGTCCGGGATGAGCCATGTGTTGGCTCACAGTGCTCACAGCCTGTGTGAGGTCCGGCATGGTTGCCACCATCAGGTACATGAGACTCTGATACTTTTGCCGCTCAGCTGCATCTGCTTCTTAAGTGAAGCTCACGAGGTACTGCCACATCTCAAGTGGCGTGCCGATGGGTTTCGCCCCTGCCATGCCAAACCACTGCAAAACATCCTTGATGTAGCGACTCTGCTGCAACGAGAGGGTAGGTACTTTGCGGTCACGTGTGATCTGGATACCGAGGAAGTACGACGTCTCCCCAAGATCAGGCATCTAGAAGCGCTCCTACATGGCCTCCTTGAACTCCTGTAGTGCAGACATGCTGTTAGAAAGAAGGAGCATGTCATCCACATAAACAATGATGATGAGGATCTCATGCCCATGCTGCCAACAATAGACGTTGTAGTCACACTTGCTGCGCTCAAACCCCATGCAGTGCAGCGGCGCATCCAATTTCTGGTTCCAAGCACACGACGCTTGCTTGAGGTCGTACAACAACTTTTGCAGCTTGCAAACCAGGTGCTCTTGGCCATCCACGACGAACCCCTCCGGGTGCACCATGTAGATTTCCTCCTCCAAGTCACCATTCAAGAATACCGTCTAGACATCCATGTGGTGGATCTCAAAGTCCTCAACTATTGCATAAGGGAGGAGCATGCGCACAGAGGTAAACTTTACAATAGGAGCAAAGGTTTCAGTATAGTCGATGCCCTCCTGCTGCGAGTAGCCCTTGGCGACGAGCCTCGCCTTGTACTTTTCTAGGTTGCCATCTGTGCCCCTCTTCTTCTTGAACACCCACTTGCACTTGATTACCTTGCGTCCAGGTGGACGCTCAGTCAGTTCCCACGTGCCATTGTCGAGCTGCGACTGTATCTCCTGCTGCACAACTTGTGCCCAATCTGTTGAATCTGGTGCAGCCATGGCCTCCTTGTACAACGTTGGCTTATCAGAGTCTGCTGCAACTGTGACGTTCGTCTGTTCTGGTTTCTGCAGCATCCAAAAATGGCCACGCTCACCAGGCTTGTAGCCCACCCTGAGAGGGTACCTACGACCTGGTGCTAGAGCATTGGCAGGGGGCTCGCGCGGTGCTGCTGGCACAACTGCTGCTGTTGGTGGTACTGCATCTCCTTCCTCTGCTTCTGTCGATGAGGCCGTTGTATCTGCTGCATCAGACATGGGAGAGTAGAGTGGTTCTCCCATCCTCACAATGGAGGAAGGGTCAGGAGAGACTGGGTCAGGGAGGATATCTGCTCCCACTACCTCGTCAGATGCTGGTTCTGCTACCTCTTGACAAACAATGTTGGTGTCGATGAAATTGCTCTCGTTGAAGACGACATCCCTGTAGATGATGACGTGGTCATTATTGCTCTTTTAGAGGCAATACGCCTTGCTTGCCACGTCATAGCCGATCATTAGCATATGCGCGCTCTTCGCGTCCCATTTTTGCCGCTTCTCCTTGGACACGTGCATGTGCGCCAAGCTGCCAACACACGAAGGTGGCCCACGCTTGGCTTCCTGCCAAACCATGCCTCGTACGACGTCGTCTTCTCTAAGGCCTTGGTTGGACTGCAGTTCTTGATGTACACTACAGTTCTAATTGCTTCGGCCCAGAAGTCGTAAGTGAGCCGAGCCGCGTGAAGCATGGAGGGTGCCGACTCAACGATGGTGCGGTTCGCGCGTTTTGCTATGCCATTCTGCTACGACGAGTGTGGCGCAGTGCGCTGCGCCTTGATGCCAGCTGTTGCAAGGTAGTCCTGGACGTCTTTGCTCAGGTATTCCCCACCGTGGTCACTACACAACGCCCTGATTTTCTTGCCTGTCTCGTTCTCCACCATGGCCCTGAACTCCTGTCAAAGCACTGACCCTCGGAGGAAAGGAAGTACACAGTAGTGTAACGGCCAAAATCATCAATGAAGGTTAGGAAATACCTAGAGCCTCCAAAGCTCTGGGTCTGCATCGGGCCACACAAGTCTGTGTGGACGAGCCCCAGCACCTCCTTTGCGTTCTCCCCTACTCCAGAGAATGCCTCCAATCGTGCTTCATCTCCAAAAACCGGATGCACAACTGCTGCTCAAAGTTGGAGATGGTGGGCAAGTCATGCACCATCTGCTTTGTTTGAAGTTGCTGCAAGGCGCGCATGTCGATGTGGCCGTGGCGCGCATGCCAGATTTTGCCACCTGTCGCAAGTACCACTTCTGCAAGACTTTGCTCACGCGGGATCTTGGTTGCCCCCAATGGGCGGTACATGTCACCTTCCTTCACCGACCAGGCCAACTCCTCTCCCGTTTCCTTGTCGAGGATGTAACCATAATCGTCGTCAAAGACGACTCGCAGTCCTATATTGATGAGAGAGGACATTGAGAGAAGGTTGAATGCAGCATCAGGTACATACAATACGCCATGGAACACTCCCACTTCAATGCCACACAGAGTCTCCAACCACATCTCCACAATGCCAATCCCCTCAGCATACACAACCCGATCATCACCCAAAGCATTAGGTCGACGGGGGGATTGAGAGCAGCTACGTAAACCACTCCTTGTGCGTCAGACTCTTGGTGCACCCTGAGTCTTTGAACCATGCCAGATCCGCCTTCTCCATCTGCGACATGTCGGACTTTGCAATGAAGAGGCGGTTGCGCACCTCCTTGGCCACGTTCATGTTGCCAAAGTGGCGCACGCCAGTCTGGTTCTGCTGTTGCTGCTGATGCTATTGTGACTGCTGCTGCTGCTGTTGTGGAAGCTGTTGCTTCTGCTGCTGTTGCAAGGACTGCTGCTGCTGCTGCTGCTGCTCCTTCTAGTCCCTCTTGAACTTGAAGCACTCTTTCTTGTAGTGCCCTTCTTTTTGGCAGTAATGGCACTTGCCTTTCTTCTTGCCTCTCTCCTACTCAGACTGCTGCTGCTATTGGTTGCGTGAGCCCATGGCCATAAATGCTGCTTCATTGCTGCTACCGCCATTGTGCTTCGCTACATTACGACGCAGTTCCACCTGCACTAGGTGCGTGCAGATGAAGTCCAGGTCAAGAGTCGGCTGGCACTCCAACGTCTCTCGCACCGTGTCAAAGCTCGTTGGGAGTCCCCTCAGCAAGAGGAGGATGAAGCACGTCTCTTCCACATGGTTGCCGGCAGCTTTCAGCTGCTTTGCAAGCTCCTCTGGCCTGTCCAAATACACCTCCATCCCTTTGCCACCCTGCATTTTCAATGCTATCATCTTCTCCTCCAAAATCATGAGGAATACAGGATCCTTGCTCTCATACTTCTTGCACAACGTGTCACACCCCTCTTTTGCAGTAGCTTTGTCACTCACGTACTGAAGATGCGGGTTGGAGATGGTGTTGACAAGCAGCCTGTAGGCTTGCCTGTCCTTCTTCTTCCACTCCTCATATGCCGCTGCTGCAGTTATAGATGAACTTGCATCTACTGCACCTTTCTGCGGCGTCTTCCCCGCCACCACCTGCGCTACGATGATGCCTTTTGCCTGTGGAGGCGGAGCGCACTCGTCGCCGCTCACCACCTCCCACAAGCCCCTCTCCTCCAAAAGGAGGCGGGTACAGATCTTCCAAAACATGAAGTTGGCGTGCCCTTCCAGCCTCTCCAAGGGCTAGGCTGCTATTACCACGCCTGCTGCTACCATTTTGAGCTTTGGTGATGCTCAACGCTGCCCTTGAGTGACAGTGCTACCCCTGCTTCTGCTGCTGATTCTGCCAGAAATCTGTTTGATAAAAAATGGACTGTAGAGGCCAGCAGACTGGGAATTTGGAAAACCTGAGCACACCACTGGAACATTTAGCTCAAAAACGTTCAGATCTACCCATAAAACAGGGTCATCAACAGGGAATTTTAGGAGATTTGCCCTTTTGAAAACAGGGTATGCTGCTGCTCCTACTCCGGCTCAGACCAGCCAGCTTGTAAACGACGTTTCTCCCAAACGTACCAATGGAATGCAAATATGTTACACCAATGGAAATCTTAGGAAAAATAATTCAGTTTTCATGTGGTACTTTTTAAAATTGACAAAGAAATGAGAGAGTTATGGTCATCACAAGGCGACAGTCTTACCCAGAGAGAAGAGTGTAGCCCTGGCCGACCTCGTTTTGAAAATCACTCTCAATCCGACCGTTAGATCTTTGTGATCTTTGGCTCGTTGGAAAGCTTTTCTTGCAAGATTGACTTTTTTGTCATTGATTGTCAAATTTGGTAAACCTTTTACCCTAATCCATCACTCTCAAATTGACAGCGTGTGCTGGCTGCAAGTGGCAGAATCTGGCTCTGATACCAAGTGTTGTCACTGGAGGAGAGAGGGAGCCTTGGAGCAGCGAGGACGTGGGACTGAAAGGGCATCACTTGTGCTAACGAATGGTTGTTAAATCACTCAAAACTATGGAGTACATATAGNTCACTCTCAATCCGACCGTTGGATCTTTGCGATCTTTGGCTCGTTGGAAAGCTTTTCTTGCAAGATTGACTTTTTTGTCATTGATTGTCAAATTTGATAAACCTTTTACCCTAATCCATCACTCTCAAATTGACAGTGTGTGCTGGCTGCAAGTGGCAGAATCTGGCTCTGATACCAAGTGTTGTCACTGGAGGAGAGAGGGAGCCTTGGAGCAGCGAGGACGTGGGACTGAAAGGGCATCACTTGTGCTAACGAATGGTTGTTAAATCACTCAAAACTATGGAGTACATATAGAGCTAGAGCTTGGGCAAATCAGCCATCTCACAAGCCACACCACTTAGCCATGCAGACTAAGGCTCACACACTAGAGTCCATAATCTCACACAAAAGAGGAAATCAGCCTAGCAATCAGGCTGAGCAGTCACACACGACCTAGAGAGCTAGATAATGCTCTTATGGCTCACTCGTAGTGGTCACATAACCCACAATCCCATGGACAATCGTCATGTGTCCATGGCTAGGACACAAGGATCTCACCTCACCTAAAAAGTAAGGAGAGGTACCTTTTTCCTAGTCAGCACACTCTGACAAGGCAACCCAAGAATCTAGGACCTTTTTGGATTTTTCTCCCATCAGGTCTTGACCCTGGACCTCTTTCCTTTTTCTTTTCTCAGGCTAAGGCATGGAGCAGTCACCCATGGTCACCCAGACATGGGCGGTCCATGACCCCATAAACTTGAAAAACTCATGTCTCCCAATCCGACCATTGTATCAGCCTGAAACGTTGACCGTATCCAATTTGCCACCTAATCTTTCTAATGGTGAGGTTGGATTGACGATTGGAGCAGGCATCTGGTAGTTTCCCGGAACTTTCTCGTGTGGACCTGAAACTGAGCCGGATGGCTCCTTTCTCAACACTCTGTGGAGAGAGCATAAAGAACAACACATAGGATAGCCTCCATATGGTAGGCCCGAGGCTACTAGATGAGCTATGTAAAAAGGTTTTCTGTGGATGCCACATCGGTGTGCTTGGTCATTGCGAGTCACCTGAGCAACCCAATGACACTCAGGTAGTCCGTGATGTCTACTGCCTCCTCCTGATGTGGCTCATCCAAGAATTTTAGTAGGTATTGGCCTATTAGTTTCATGGGGGTGGACGCGGTAGGGAAATCAATCAGCAGTGATGTAAAACACTCTTCCAGGCTGCGTACATACACAACCTCATGGACGTGAAGAGTGCAACGCTGGTGATCACGCTCAAGCTCCATGCCAAGGAAGACCTTCACTAGACCGATGTGTTCCATCTTGTAGGCTAATTGGAGGAGCGTATTGACTGCCTGGATGACGTCTAAGGCTAGGTGAGGCAATGTGTCTTCCACATAGGCCGAGATGGCCGCTAGGGTGGCCGTGATCTCCATGTTCCAGCGAGCTAAGGGCTTGAGCTACTTGGGAACTGCTTGGCCTTGTACAAGTGCAAGACCCTGTCACTGCCGTTGGTACATCCGGAAGGCTCAACCATGTAGATCGCCTCATCGAGCTGGCCATGTAGGAACACATTGTTCATGTTCATCTACTGCAACTCCCACTCATGGTGAGTGACAAGGTTGAGGAGGACTCAAGCAGCATTGGAGGAACTGACTAGTTCAAAAGTCTGGTCACAATGGACTCCAGAGATTGCAGAAAGACCCTTGGGTATCAGCCATATCTTACAGCAATCCACTGTGCCATCAGGCTTCAGTTTAAATTTCAAGACCCTGTGGGCTGAGACTGTCTTGCCTCCTCAAGGAATGCTGACCAGTCCAAGGACATCTTTTCCTTGAGGAATTTAAGACTTCATGCATGGATGTTTCCCAGAGAGCAGCATCAGTTGCGTCTTGGGCCTGATGCACGGTCTTTGGCTCACAGAAAATCAGGGAGAGACCGCTAGCAGCAGAGCAAGCAGCCAAGTTGCCAAAGACTGTGGAGCCAACAGCACTGTGAAACCCCTCACCAATCAGAGAGTAGGCGAGAGCAGTGCTTGGTTGGACAACGTCAATGGCGAGGCCAAGACTATCAAGGCCAGTGGAACGGATAGAGGGTACCATAGAGGGATGTGGCTCACGAGATTGAGTGGCATGTTGTGAGGATGACTGTGAGGGGAGAGCACAAAGCCTCCCCCATGCACACATGACTTTGGGTCAGCAACGTTTGTAATATAAAGGAAGGGGATAGAAGGCTGTAGCACAGAAAAGGAAGGATCCTATGTGAAGGGTCGTGTAGGTGAGTGAGAGATAGGAACAGACAAAACAAAGGACTTTGTATGCGAGGGGGAAGGTGTGTGCAGGAGATGAAGAGTCATGTGCTGACTGAGACGTGGACATGAACAGCGGTGAGGAATCACTTGAGGGAGGACGCAAAATTTCTGAGGAGGGAGAATACCCAGAGACATTCAGGGACACGGGTTACAAAGAAGAGGGAGCTCTCGGCCCAAAAGGAACTACAGCCCAGACTTTGGAGATTGAACAAGGGACACCCCCCCCCCAAGCCGACAAAGCAAGGCAAGAGAGGACGGAGGTGCCTGATGAGACAAGTCACAAAGGAAGACATCCTTGAAGAGGTGTGCATCTCATGGTTCATTGACATGGCAACTTTCAAGATCCCAGAAGCACCATGCTTTGGACAGCAACGACATACCAAGAAAGAAATACTAACACATACAGGGAGAGGATTTTCCATTGCACTGGTACTCTGAGAGCTAGACAGCAGCAATACAACCCTTCATTCATGTAAGGTGAATATCAATACAATGAAAAACCACCGCTCAAAGGAGGTGACATGGCGGGGAAGGGGACTATGTGGTACACAGTTTGAGACCCATGGTATAGAGAAGGGTGTGCATGCTGTCACTGGTATTTCAGTTCCAACGATTGGAGACCCCATTCTGTTGGAGTGTGTAGGGGGCATACGCCACAAGACACACACCACGGGGGGCAAGAAAGCAAGCAGTGGATCCCATAAACTTGCCACGGTGATCAGAGCAAAAGATGCTGAAACAAAGACCACATGCGAGTTTGTTTTGGGGAAGCCATGACTCAAGTACAGTGCAAACATCGCTCTTCTAAAGAAGGGAAAAGACCCATTGCATGCAAAAAATCTCATCATTGAGAAAGAAACATAACAACCCACCCCTCGCAGGATGTCATAAGACAAAGCCCCCATGAAATCAGCACGCATGAGGTCAAGGGGGTGGGATGTGCAAGATTTAGAAGCAGAGACGGGTGAACGGTGCATATTCCCTGATCACAGTCAAGACAACCAGTGGGGTAGGGAAGGGGATAAGTAGAGGGAACTAAAGAGTCAGTAGGCTTAATGCAAAGAAGACTATGAAAAATGGCATTGTGAATATGGCGAAGACAGTGATGCAGGAGCTCAAAATGTGTAGGAGGGATTACGCAACATGCAGAAAGGCAGATGTGGATGGGGCGGGTGCAATCAATATCTCCATCTGCATCTTCCTCCTCCTCCTTGCAGATTGGGCCCAATGGGAGTGCATTGCCGAGGCCAAGCGGGCATCATTAGGTGGAGCTAGACACTTCTGAGCAGAGTATCTAACTGTGCCACAGTTCATGCAGGTCACAGACCTAGGTGCAGATGAAGAGGACTGTTGGGAAAGACCCTTGTCCTTCCCCTTACCACCGCAACCACGATCTTGCCCACAGTCTCCCAAGCCCTGGGCTGCCAAAGAGGAAACGACCAAGGAAGAGGGAGTAGAGGTTACTGAGGGAGAGGAGGATGAGGTGGTAGGTGTCCCATGCTGTATGTTGACTTTCAAAAGTTAACATTGTTGAATGCGGTCACTGTTGCACAAACAATTCTCATGTTCTGCAAGGAACTCCACCAATCTATGAGAATCTGGGTGAACTCCCGCAACATGCCGATGCATGGAGGACAATCCTCAGGCACTGTTTCAGCAGCAAGAATTTTGATTGCACCTGTTTTCACCTCGCGGAAGATGTCAGAAAACTAAGGGATGAGACCATTGACAGTGGAAAGGATAGTCAAAAGCTACCCTGGTGCTGCCTTGCCAAGGTTGCGTAGAGGGGCAAGAGCGTGCATCCAATAGGAATCAGCAATCTCATCACTGCACACTGCATAACGTTTCCAGTGAAAGTGTTATGGTGGCAAATCAAAGAGTAGGTGACAACTGGATTCGCAGGGGTGCAATGAGCTGGATCTGTGTTGCAAGTCCTGATCTCATCATTCAGATTTTTAGGGATGCCCGTGATCAGGGCATGAACTGCACAGGCAGCCTTAGAAGGTGTAGGGACAAACAGGAGGACAGCCTCATGGTAATGTTCCCAGAATTGTCCACCCTGGGCCAAGGCACCAGAATGTACCTTTCATAATGCAAACTTGAAAGAGGAGGTGAAGTGGGTAGGGGGTGTAGCAAAGTCATGTGGACGTGACTGTGATGATGCAAGGGCTTTGGATGCGACTGCACCAACGGCTGCTGCAGTGGAGTCAGAGGACAAGAGGGTTATGCCAGTGGGGTTAGAGGTGGAATTAGAGCCAGAGGCAAAAGCAACGGTGATTCTAATGGAGACAAAGGTGCTAGCAAGCCTGGGCTGAAGGAGTGACATGACCGAAGGCTGAAGGCTGAAGGCAATGTTTTTGAAAAACAATGCAACATGCATGCGTAGTACTTGTATCTAGCTCAGAACCAGAGATCTCATCAAAAGAGGGAAAATTTGGACCTCATGTGGTTTAATCTGCCCATGCCTTCTGCCACCACCATAAACAACTTGGTATGGCCCTTGTTGAGTGAGTTTTTTAGTACATCGATGTGACATCTCTAACTCCAGGGTTGTTTGGAAATTTGTCAGTTTCCTGCAACAGTACAGAACTGAATTTACATTATTGTACAAATAAATGAACAAGATATCCTTTCCAATGAAAACATGACAGGAATAGTGGGACTCTCCACAGTTTCTCTCAAGGATGGGCACGATGTGCATGATAACATGATTACGTGATATTCATGATATTCATGATATTCGTGATTACATGATATTTGTGCACTGTGGGTGTTGTTGGGTTTGTAAAAATGATTGGTATTCCTTGTAAGGAAAATGGGTATTTTAATAGTCAAAGATTCAAAACATGGGTGAAAGGGAATTGTATGGTTCATACTTTACAACACATGGTAAAAGTGAAGAATTCAAAAACATGGGAGTGGATTAGAATGAACATGAAAATTGGGGGAGGGATAAAACTGATTTAAAGTAGAGACGCTTTGATCACGATCAGCCAAAACCAAGGGCTGTGTAGCACGACGATCTAATTGTGGTACAAAATAGGCCACTACTCCTTGGGAAAGACCGACCACTTGGATGTGTATGCATCCAAACTGATTGCAATAGTCATAGTCATTTTGTGACTAAGTTTGGAACAAAACATAGGCCTTCAGAATAGTCATCCAAGGAGAGCGAGTGACTGACCACCTCAACCATTTTGGTTGAGGCGCATCATAGTGAAACAGACAGGGTCTTCAAATGGCACAGGTGAGGCAAACATGCATCCTAATCCTAATCATCCAACATGGCAATGCCAAATGGAAATATGACCCAAACGCCATCCAAATATCTCCAACTGGGTGTTTTGATGTGAGTCATCCTGTATGTTTGTACAGGTTACTGTGACCACTTGGTCGTGTCCATGCTTGTGCAGATCCCTAATGCGGACCCAGCTGGCGCCAGAGCACCAATGCATGGTGGCTTCATCCACCAGCAGCTGCCAGAAAGTTGCCACAAGGTCCCGGGTGCTTGCTGGGGTGCTCTACAATGTTTCTACAGCCGCTAGAGTTTTCTCCGTGGACGGGCTCTCAAGACCAATTTGAATGTTTTGTATTGTCTATCCACCGATCGATGCCAGACATGTGCATGTGACCTGTCGTAGCTTTTGGCTCAAGATTTTGCATCTCTAGGTTCAGACGATGTTGAGTTTGGATACTTGTGCATAGAGTTACAACCAAAACATTGGTTTTGGACCAGTTTTAAAACAAACTGACACTGTCGCATGCGTCAGCCGTCGTGCGCCGCGGCAGGTATTCATGCTTTGTGCTTGTCAGTTGTCATTTTTCTCTGGATTTCTAAGCTACCGTACTGACTTAAAAGTTCACTCACTCTTATAAATTCCAATTTAGTGTCTCTTCTATTCTCCTATTCTTGGGGAATTTTGAATTTTCCTGGTGCCTGTTAAATGGGGCACTTCAATAAATTGGAGTTTCTTATTTTGCCCACTGTTCAGGTCCTATGGGTCACTGAAAACTGGTCCTGCAAAAAAACGAAGGTCAAAGTTCCGAACTTCACTTGCACGTGTCCGCATGGAGCGGATCATGCGCAGCCGTCCAATCCTCCCTGCCCATTTTCTATGCAAATTTGCTTCGCGTAGGAGACGAGCGAAGGACGGCTAGTCATTCATGGGGCTAGTTGCCTTCTTTCTTAGATGCTTCTGCCCCCGTTCATGGGTGAATGTTTTTCCTTTGCTGATAGAAGTTCATACGTGTCTCGCTCAAACGGACTAGACTTAGAAAAACAAACGGATGGGAGAATGAAAAACATTGTTTCCAACATATTTACCCATCGATATGGTAGTGGAGCTTATTAGACTTTGCGCGTCTTTCTAGCATAACCCTTTCTATTTTGTGCACCTACTTGCTTGCTCCTGCGCCAGCTGACTGGACATTGTCGCCACGACAGCAGCAAGGTTGCAGAGCTTCCTAGCAATTCCTCATGGTATCAGAGCAACGAGACCCCTCTCGTTGAGTTGTACCGCAGAGAAGCAACACTGACAACAGCAGTGAGAGTCAGCGTCACCGCCATATCCTGGGACTAGTTGCAGCCGACGTTAGCAGCAGCAACGTCACGACGGAATTGTCACCACTATAGCAGTAAGAGTTGTAGCAGTGACGAGCTCAAACAGCCATGCCGAGCGGCAGGAGCACCACCGGGAGGTAACAGCAGCCGTTTCTGGCTACCAGCCTACCAGCCTATACGCAAAAAAAAAGGAGAAGCAACTTACTACAGCAGCTTGCGGCAGCCGCTGCAATCTGTGGCAGCACGCAGTGGCGGTAGCATCATGCAGAAGCGCCGGTATCAGCAGCCGCAAGCAGCAACAGCAGCGCAACAACAGTAGTAGAAGTAGTAGCAACGCAGCAGTAGCATTGCAACTGCACTAGCAACAGCAGCAATACCACAGCAGCAACAACGGCTACCACACCGCAACAGCGGTTGCGGTGGCCGCATCGGTAGTTGACCAGCCGCAGCAGTAGCAATGGGCTTGTGCAGCACTGCTCAACAGCACAACTACACAACACATATTTTATGCAGTACTGCGTAGGCCTGCATAGCCCCTACATAGCCACAAGAAAGGGGTGACACGATCACCTCCAATGGTTACACTAGGTCCTCATGACTCACTAAGAAAAACGCCAGCAAAAAAATGCTATAGTTTTTTACGTGAGCCTAAAAACGTTGATGTCATCATCAGTTGTGCTGATGTCAGCAAGTTTTAGGTCAAAACGTTAATTCATCTCAATGTCTCAAATCCTTGAGAAACGTTGTCGGTTCAATGTTCAGAGTGTTTTGATGTTTTGCCCCATACTGAGCACTACGATGGCTCCAGAGGGTGAAAAGGGCAAAGGGCTAGGAGACCCCTCCTCCTTCTCCTCGTTCGACATCATGAGTCCTCGGTCGTAGTCACTTGCAATCAACAAGGTTCATCAGACATAGGATGAGATGCACCAGCAGAAGTAGTTGCAGTCTGACGCATTGCAGGAGATCACGGAGTTACTACGGGGTCGTTCAAGGGCCTCACAGTAGCCACCAAGAGGATCTATTGGAGCTGCACCATCTGTTTGGAAGTCTACTTCCTACACAGCACCGCGGCCTCAGCACCCCTCATTACAGGTTGACACCAAGATGAGGAGAAGATAGAGGATGACACACGCAGGCACAAGATTCGTGTGCTTGAGAAACGCATCCATGAGCTACGTCTGGTAAGGCTGCACACGAATCCTTAGATTCGTGAATCTGTTTCACGAATCCCGAATCCGGATCCGGATTCACGAATCCGGATCCAGGGTCGGGTCTCATTCGGGGATTTGGGAATCCATTAACGAATCTTGGAAGGAACAGAGGGTTGGGAGGGGGGGGGAATATTCGGCTGGTTCCGCTCACGTCCGACCGTTGAGCATTGACGCTTCTGAATTCAGCTTCCAAAGTTTCGAAACTCTGGAAGCTGACAGTCGCGCGAACTTGCGGAAATTGTGCATGTGCCAGGTCAACGGCCTGACACATGCATGAAATCGGCGACCAGGTGTTTACCACTCTCTCGCACGTTTTCCATGAGTGAGCGGCGATTCCGTGCATAGGATCATGCAGGATATTTGACGGGTGTGCAAAGACCTGACTCGTGTCGATGGGACATGCCAGGTCATCTATGCCTGGCGTCCGGCCAATCAGGTGCCAGACCTGACTGGCAAGCCTGGAATCTGGAGCGATCGGGCATTGCCACACCACTTTTGCAAAGAACGGGAGTTGCACTAGATGGCATCCCACAGTTTATTTAGCTGCCGTGCATTTTCTTGGCTACTGCCAAGACTAAGTCCACATCAAAGGATTCGCCAGGATTCGTGAATCCACAAGGATTCGCGAATCTTGGACTCGGATCCGCGAATCCGGATCCAGTGGTGGATTCAGACTCGCGAATCCGAATCCAGCTTCAGATTTGCGCACCAGATTCGGTGTGCAGCCTTAACGTCTAGGGCCGCAGCCTCTCACTTTGCCACCTTCTTGCCATCTGATCAGGGATGTCGATCAGCAACGTTCACTTTTGGTGGCGTTTCTCTCACCGGTGGACTCCCTAAACCCTGTCCACCATCTCTCGAGCCTGAGGTTACCCTCCCCACAGAGCGGCGACCAAAGGACTTTGAGACACGTCCACCCCATTACGATTGCAATGAGGGCTTCAATTCCTAGGAAGCCGTGTTTTAGGCGTGGGCCCATTCTGAGGGCATCTAGCCTTACTACCACAGCCAATATAGACCCGCGACGCTCATGAGGCCTAGACAGGAGCAAGAGCGATGCACGGTCTTTGATACGCCATGCCGCGGGAGACCGTGGTCGACTTCCGATCCTTCTTGGGTGAGAGCGCGACCGGGACTAGAGCAGATCCGTGCCGGGGCTATGAGCTGGTCCTGACTCTTCTCTCTTTGGAGACCCATGCCACGAGGGTAGCCCGACTAGGTAAGTTTCACTCCCTCCGTCAGGGTCCCACGGAGCTTGTAGCTGACTACTATAGGCGCAAGATGCGTCTTTACATGCGCCTTGAGACTGGTGGCGGGACGTAGCTATGGACACTCAACACCATCATGATGGGGGCACACTTGGACCACGAAAATCTCTTTACGGTACTTGACCGTGTGGCTCTCTCCAATTTGTTGGAGTCACTACAGCTACTTCCTTGGGCCCATCGCTACTTCCACCAGGCCACATCGGCTCATGAGGCTGCCATTGCCCATCAGTACAGTCCACTTGTCATAGAAATGACTACGAACCCTCATACGTCTCTATCCTCATCAGTTCCATCCCCACCGCTTCCTCCTCCTCCTCCTCTACCACGAGCAGCCAAACTCAAGGTGTTATGGCAGCCGCACCGGGGAAGAAGGGAAAAAAATGATGCCCGAAGGGATAGTAGCAGCAGCAGCTGGCGAGTAGTGGGAGCGGACATATTGTCCACTGCTACAACTGTGGAGGCGCTCACTACTACACGGAGTGTGAGCAACCCCTTGACTGGCCTCGGATCATGCACGGCCTTCAGGCGGCACACGCGCAGCGGATTTCCTTGAGACACATGGACGAGGTGCACTGCAACCACGACTGTAGTAGAAGCATCCATTTCATGAGGCGGCAAAGATGATATGGAGGTGATATGGACCCTTGGGATTGTATGATCGCGGAGCTTTGTCAGCTACTAGCACTTCATACTGAGGGAGTTATGATTGTGTTATCATAGCCGAGTGGTTCTGAGTTAGCTTGTCCTACTACATCTGTTTCCTGTGATGATGCTTGTGGTGGAGCTCAGTTGGCTTACGATGAGTATGGACCTGACAGTACTGACTGGCTTGACGAGTCACAGATCTCTGATGTTTGTCGTTCTCATGAGTCCTGTGCTACACGTCTAGAAGAGGCATATTGTTGTGGCATGTTGCTAAGTTTTGACGACTAGTCATGAGCCAAAAACTACCTGGATCATTGACTCTCGTGCCACCCATTGCACTACCTATCGTCATAATGAGTTCTTTGTGCTCGGTCCCGTTGAGTGTGTTTGGTCCGTTCGCACATGGTCTGGTCAGTTATTGCTTGTGCAGGGAGTTGGCGTTGTGTGGTTTGATAGTTGGTCCGGCCCCTTGTACATTTCCGATATGCTCTTTGTCCCTGCTCTTCAGCATAGCCTGCCCTCTTTTTATGCATGCACCAAGATGGATCTCATTGTTGAGCACTCTGCTGCATCTACCACACTGGCTACTCTTGACACACGTGCCATCATACTTCATGCCTCCATTGTTGATGGCCTCTATCATGTATCTCATTGCATTCCATGTATTTCTTCTCCTCCTCTCTCTTCTATGCGTGTGTTTATCACTGGTGTTTTCTCCCCTGAGCATCAGCGCTAGTTACATCGTCGCCTTTGCCATTTGAGCTTGGACAATGTGTCCAAGCTCATTCAAACTCAGCCAGCCCTCGGTCTTGATGCGGCTTCCTTCAAAAAGCAACCTAAGACCGATTGTCATTTTTGTGCCCAGGGTAAGATGCATTGTTTCTCTTACCTTGAATCCTCCTCAAGGAGTGGCATCCACTCCTCCCTCTTGGAGAGACCTGCCTCCTTGTCTGTCCAACGGCTTTTCTCGTCGAGCCTGACTTTGCGACTCTGCACATTCTGCTGCCTCCTTAGGTCAAAGAGCCGGTATGCCTTGCTTCTGCTCTCATATCCAAGTAAAATACACCGGCGGGTTCGTGGATCCACCTTGCTCCGTCCTTCACATGCCGGCGTCCACCTCTGTTTTCCCATTGGCCACCGTCATGCGTCTCTCCCAGGCGCCGTAGGTGAAAAATGCCACCCTATTGCATTGCGTATGGCGGCCTGATCCGGAGTCAATGACGGCAACTCCTGGATCCTTCAAGTTGGTGGAGTTGTACGCCATAAGGGCGTGCTCATCTTTCTTCCCGCCCTGCTGCGACCGATATGTTTTCTTCTTAGGACAGATGCACACGTCGTGGCCTTCCTTGCCGCAGTTGAAGCACTCCCCCTTCTTGTCACCCTTCTTGGTGCCCTGTTTGGCACCCTTCCACTTGTCGCCTCGGCCTCCACTTTTGAGGATGAACCGTGTAAGCTGAACTTAATGCCGCTGCACTCTCTCGACCGCCATGTTACATCCACTTGTTGCGCACGTACTCAGCAACCTTCGGGTACTTCAGCTCGTCGGAAGGCCAACCACCAAGGACTGTGATCATGGGACTCCAACTGTCCGGCAAGGCCAGAAGGAGGATCATAGCTTGCAACTGAGAGTCGACCTCCCAACCAGTGGCCACGCACTCCACTGCGAGTGACTCAATCTGCTGCATGATCTCCATGACGTTGTCG
>SZWC01013707.1:25240-41716 GCA_023375785.1 Penium margaritaceum | reverse complement strand
AACCACGTCGATCACGAGCCTATGTGGTGCATGCACTCTTCCAAGTGTGTGCCCCATTATAGAATGTAGCAGTATGAAACATCACTATAATCAAGCTCTCCACAAGAATGGCGTTGGTGCTGTGGTCCGAGTGAGAAGGGAAGAAGGTAAAACCCACTTGAGAGAAGAGGAGGGAGCACTTGCACACAATGCTTGGATCCTAAACTCAGGATGGGTAATTTGATAAGGGTAGTAGGAGCAGGCAGATCTGAGAATTTGACTGATGCATTGACCCGGAAGTTGATTGAATGATGAGAAGTAATGAACAACGAGGCCCCCAACTACCTTAGTAGGGTGGTTGGGGGTTCATGCCCCCCAAAAGGACCAAGGACCCCCTTACACTCCAGGGATAACCACCACATTGCATGCAAAGTCTGGGACTTGAACTAGACCCCTTGAGCACTCCCTTGTCAAAAGGGCTACACCGAAGAGTAGAACTTCTACCCCCTTGCACAAGAGGCAAATCCACACTCACTAGGGCTACTCACTACGTCCTAGAGTACTCGTCTCCCACCAACGGTAGGTCTCTCCAAGGTGGTTAAGAAGGTTTCAACATCACGAGGTATGTTGCCGCAGATCAGATTTGCCACATCCATAATCGGTTGCAGCAGGTTTGCTCCAACAAAAGAGTTGATGCTCATAACGAGGAGAAAGGAATAGTGGGCCTGGTGGCATTGTGAACAACCCGTGATCCGAAAGGATAGCAGAGTGTATTGAGGACGTGTGGGACGCTTGACGAAGTTGTCAGTGAACACGTGTGAGTGGTGGTTCATGGAGTATCAAGGGTCTGCACATCGGGCATGAGGGAGTCATAAGGCACATCATGAGTGATGGTGGAGTCTCAAAATGACAAAGGAAACCAAGGGAAAGGGGACGACTGTACAGAAGAAGCCGAAGACAGCGGAGGTGGAGTGGGGAGCGGGGACATGGAGCGAAAGGACGTCAGTGCACAAGGAGGGGGGTGGGGGGAATCATATCACAACAACGCAAAACGCAAGGCCAACAGCATGGAAACTCCCTTTGAATGCCGGAAAGTGCAAGGCTTTGGTAAGGAAGTCTGCCAGCTGACAACAGCCAGGCACAAAGCGGAGAGTGATCTCACCGCGTTGGAGGAGCTCCCAAACAAAGTGATGTTCCATATTGATGTGATTATTTCCACACGGATATGCCCCGGCATGGCGCGCGATGTACTGAGCTGTTGCGCTGTTGCTAAGCAAAGGAACGGGGTCAATGGGCACATGCATCTCATGGAGAAGACAACGAAGCCACACACCCTGAAATGCAGCAACACCAAGGGACTGTTAGTGTATGGGCTTTGAGCTGTCATGTAGTCTTGTGTAGAGACAGCCTCCTAGCTTGTGCTGATGGTTCTCCAGTGGCTACCTTACTCCATCTGTGATACGTATGGTGCATTCAAGCAGCTCAATTCACACATTCATTTTTGGTAGAGTTTTCTCGGTGGTCAAGACCCGGGTACTTGGTGGTTTGTACCGGTACCTCGGGAGATCCCATAGAAATACACTGCATAACCTTTGACAGGTGGTGCACTCTTTCTCTGGTCGAGACCCGGGTACACGGTGGTTTGTGTCAGTACCTCAGGAGAACCGGCACTGATTAGTCTAGTCTTTGTGACCCTTTGACAGATGTGTGCAATTTGCATGTGGCTGAGACCCGGACATTCGGTTGCCTTTTCCAATGTCTCGGGAGGCCTAAACTTGCCTAGCCTTGTTAGTCGGTGATGCTGGTGTGTCACCGTAGAGTCTGGATACATTTGGGGTATACTGCATAGTTTCCCCTTGGTCGAGACCCAGGCACCCGGTTGACTGTTCCGATGCCTCGGAACAGTCAACCTGGTGCCCGGGTTTTCATGCTCTATAACATGCATATTCCCCGTTCGTGCCTTTTGGTGTGACGGGGATGACGGGGCCTGGTGGGCTAGCCACCAGTCCCACTACATAAGACCTGAGCAGGGCTCATTGTACTTCTCTCCTTGATTCTTAATTCATTCACTCCAGACTTAGCCAAATCTTGGCACCGCGTTGCTCCCGATCACCACCAGAGCTCATGTCTCTTCCAACATGGGCATGCATGCCCTAGACGCATTTTAGCATGGTATCAGAGCACAGGGGGGCTGTGTGAGCAACAAAGCAGCAGAGCAGGTCTACAACGCAGCGGAGGTGCGCCACGTGGCGTCACACATGCAAGAGTGCACAACAAACATGTCTGCAACATCTACAACGATAGCTTTGAGTTACGATTTTAGGTCTACTATGTTTTGGTAGGCCATCTGGTGCTACCCCAGCTGTTGAATGGGCAGCAGCAGAGCAGCATCCATGGCAAAAGCAGCTCCCGGCCTCAAACAACATTCTTCTTTTGAGTGTTGTGAGTGGACGGCCGTCACGCTTAGCAGCAGCGAGCAGGAGAGAGCAGCAGCGAGCAGCATGCAAAGCGCACTAGCAGCATGCAAGCAACTTGCGCTCGCAGCAGCTAGCAAGTAGGTCCAAGTAGCGTTAAGTAGTAGCAGCAGTAGCCTTGTGACCTCAAGAGCCTTCATTGTGCGCCTGCAACTACTACATCACTATTGCACGTCAGCAGGAAGCAGTCTCAGCCACGAGCAGCAGTGGTAGCACAAGCTAGCAATCACACCAGAGTGTAGTGTTGGCAGCCGCAAACAGTGGCAGTCGCATTGTGAAGCAACCGCATAATCAGTGTGCAGCCTAAGCATGCCACCGCAGCAGCATGCAAGCAGCGGAAGCAGTAGCCATCAAACTAGGTAGTAGCAGCGATGGCAGCACCAATTCAACAAATGCAGTTCCGCAAGAGCAGCAGCCTCCACATTAAGAGGTCTGCATCGTGCGGCTTGCCATGCCTGCATCACCAGCAGAGGCACTGCGCGGCACAGCAGTAGCTTCACTAGAATTGCAGCAAGTAGGAGCCACCTCGCGTAGGGGTGGCAACCACACTAAAGTAGCAACAGCAGTGGCAGCCGTAGCAGCACACATTGCAGCTAGCAAGCCTACTGCATCTGACTGCAGCTGCCATGCATGTGAGCTGCCATGCACGGCCATCACCAGCACAGTAGTGTGTTAAGCAACTGGAAACCTACGCGGAAGCAGTGCGGCTGCAGTTTGCTCTGCCACTGCTGAAGCCAACCATCACCGTCGGTACCTCGCATCGAGGCAACCAGCGAAACACACCCACGCGAGTTTTGCGTAGGTGCGACATCACCCACGCGACTGGTGGCCTCTTTTTCTCCTACTCAAGCCGGACATGAACCTGCCACCTCACTCTCAAAAGACCCAAAAGCAAAACAAAATCACCTATGCCAAAGGTGTAGCGAACAGACGGAAAGCTTGGCCCACTTGGCCAAAACTGCAGTAGTTGAGGAGTCTCCGACCCTCAACTCATCCCATCCATCGCCCACAGGCCAGGACCCACGTTCGAGCCACGTGGCACACCTCGCGCTACAAAAGGGGCCATTGAAACCGACTGGGCACTCGAATAACTAAAGGGTAGTTCTGTAGATTTTTAACAAACAAAAATCTTCATTTCTTTTCAGGTTACAAAACAAGGAAAAGGGCCACTTCCCTTCTTTTTTTTTTTTCTTTTCTTTTTACTTTCTTTAATTTCAGGCCCAGCACATTCTCTAGCTCCACCAATTGGACACTAGGTCATCACACTCTTCTCGAGTATCATACCACCTAGGCGACTTTTACCTCTACACCATCTCGGGAAAGTGATAGCCATCTCTCACCCCATCGCATCTCACCATCCCTTTTGCATGATGTTCCCCTGGCCAAGGCCACCTCCTGGCCCCTACCTCACACACGCAACTTCTACATCACCTACTGAGAGTTTTCTGCACTCTCACCATCTTCCTGCGCGACCCTCGGACCCACTGAGGCCACAGCCGGGACCACCTCCACATAGTCCTCCTGGCCATGTGCGCCCGTGATCAGTTTGTACATCGCCGGGGGGCATTCCATCCTACACTCCTTCTCGGCACCAGTTGTCCCCTCACATCATGACCCTACCACCAGCGCCGCCACCTCATGGGGCTACTGAGTAGTCACTCTTGCTGTCAATCTCTACACCGCCAGGAGAGAGTAACCTGGCATCTGGTACGACCCTCTCGTGGATACCCTGGCCAGCTTCCTCTTTGGGCAGCTTCCACTCCGACCGAGACTGGCGCTTTACACGCCTCCGCGTGTTATCAGCCTGACAGCTTGGTGCTTGGACCACCTCCACCCTTTGGTCAGCCTTCTTCGTGGTCCTTCTCGTCACCACCAAGACAGGGAGTTCTTCATGCTCCTCCACATCATCCTTTGCCTTCAGGGGTTGATGTATGGCCTCCAGCACGTCTTAGTGATGCTGCTCTCCAGCCGCTCCCGTGGTCGGTCTCTCCAATGTCGGGATACTGTGTTCTCCATCCTCACCACCATGACCCTCAGAGGATTGGTCATCTTCGCCCATGGCAAGATGCAGCTCTTTGTGGGTTTGCCTGCCACTTCTGTGGCGATGGACGCCACGGTTGGCGCCAGTGTCAACTGCGTCCCAGTGGGTGGCATCCACCCTGGCTCCAGCCTCGTGAGTTCCCTCACACTCCAAAGCAGACAGACCTACCTCATTCGTCCGCTCCTCACACCAGCGCTCTGGCAGTCCTGTACACCGAGCTCCAGAGTCTGCGGCACATGATGCAGCAGGTCAAGGACCACCTCTTCTCCCATCAGGTTGATTCTTCCTATTCCCTGTCTTCCTCGTCTTCATCATCTTCTTCTGAGGGTCCTTCTCTAGCTGCACTGGACCTTTCATCTCAGTCTGCGGCTATTCTATCCAACCTCCACTCCACGGGTGTCATGCCCCCTCTCAGTCAGCCTCCAGCTTGACGACGTCATTGTTGCCCAGCACGTCATGTTTGTCTCACCTCTGGCACGTCTTCATCTTCACCGGCTTCTGTTGCGCCGGTTCAGGGGGGGTGTGTGCATTCATCCACTCTGACATTGACTGCGACAGTGAGCACTGAGGATGAAGCAGGAGCACCTAGTGTTGCATCTGTTGGATTAGGTCCATTAACAGAGGCAGCCTCTCCAACATCGATAGTGTCCACATCCATGCTTCCCGCTTCCTCTAAATTGCTAGCTGCATCAGCTGGTACTATTGCACTTGCTGCACCAGTTGCCCCACCTTTGGCATTGCCAACAGCAGCATCCCCTGTGGCTACTACATCTTTAGTAGCATTAGCAGCATCAGACACATCCACATAGTTTGCACCAGCCTCATCCACACAGTTTACATCCACGCTTTCCGCATCATCTCCAGTTTCAGCTACATCAGGTGGTACAGCTGCACTTGTTGTACCAGCTACCCCACCTGTTGCATCACCAGCAGCAGGATCTTCTGCAGCTTCTACAGCTTTAGCAGCAGTAGTGGCATCAGACACATCCACAGAGTCTACATCTACGCTCTCCGCATCATCTATAGTACCAGTTTCATCAGTTGGTGTAATTGCACTTGCTACACCAGCTGTAGCATGTGTTGTAGCACCAGCTGCTTTGTCTGCTCCATCTATTTCTTCACCAGTAGCTCCAGCATCGAGGTCATGTACTACATCCACAGCTTCATTGCCATCAACCTCTCCTATGGCACATGCCTCGCTTACAGCACCTGTTGCATCAATTATGATAGTTGCACCAGTAGCACCACCTTCTCCATCTACTTCTTCACCAGCAGTCATAGCATCGGCGTCATCTACTCCATCCACAGCTTCATTGGCATCAGCCTCTCCTACAACACCTTCTTCTCTTAAAGCACCACCTGCATCAGCTCTGACAGCTGCTCCAGCAGCATGAGCTGCTCCATCTTCCACTATAGTTGTGTCATCAGCTTCCTCTCCAGTGTTGGCTTCTTCCTCTATATCGCCTTCATCAATTGCATTGACGCCTCTTTCCGTATCAGGTACTTCAGTAGCGTCAGTGAAAGCTGCATCTGTCGTACCCTTAGTGGCAACTGCACCAGCTGTATCCGGTGCCTCTATAGTGCCTTCATCTTCCACATCAGCTCTGCTCCTTTCATTGGCTGCACCGACCTGGTCATCCTCATCAGATGGACAAGCTTTATTGCTAGGGTCTTCATCAAGATCCTGTGCATGGATAGTGTTGGTGCCGTCAAGATCATCATCTTCTCCTGATGCTGTAGTAGCTCTATGTTCTGCATCAGTGAAAGCACCTACATCTTCCGCACCATCATCCCCTGGGACATCTGTTGTATCGACATCGTCTTCAGCAAAGACAGTCTCGGTTATAATTGCTGCATCAGTAGCACCAGCTACATCATTAGTAGGGATGTGTCACTCGTTGCACAAGTGAGGCTGAGTACATGTCCCTACTAAAATGTGTCTAGGGCATGCAAGCCCATGTTGGAAGAGACATGAGCTCTGGTGGTGAGTGGGAGAAATGGAGCGCCAAGATTTGGCTAAGTCTGGAGTGAATGAATTAAGAATCAAGGAGAGAAGTACAATGATCCCTACAGAGGGCTTATGTACTGGGGACTGGCGGCTATCCCACCAGGCCCCGTCATCCCCGTCGCACCAAAAGGCACGAACAGGGAATATGCATGTCATAGAGCATGAAAACCCAGGCACCAGGTTGACTATTACGAGGCACCGGAACAGTCAACCGGGTGCCCGGGTCTCGACAAACGGGAAAACATGCATTATACCCCAAATTTATTCAGACTCTAAAGTGACTAGCAATTCTAGGCAAGATTAGGCCTCCCAAGACACCGGAACAGGAAACTGGGTGTCTGGGTCTCAGCCACATGCAAACTGCACACATCTATCAAAGGGTCACAAAGACTAGACCAATCAGTGCGGGGTCTCCAAAGGTAATGGCACAAACCACCGTGTACCCGGGTCTTGACCAGAGAAAGAGTACACCACCTGTCAAAGGTTATGCGGCGTATTTCTATGGGGTCTCCCGAGGTACTGGTACAAACCACCAAGTACCCGGGTCTCGACCACCGAGAAAACTCTACCAAGAATGTATGTGTGAACTGAGCTGCTAGAGTGCACCATACGTATCAGAGAGGGAGTAACGTAGCCACTGGAGAACCATCAGCACAAGCTAGGAGGCTGTCTCTACACAAGACTACATGACAGCTCAAAACCCATACACTAACACTCCCCCTGGGCTGTAAGAGCTCTCAACAAGGGTACCAACTGGGAAGATAAATACACTCCCCCTTAGCAAGTGAATCCTGGGAACATGAACCCAAACACCGGTGTGCCCAGATAAGTATACTCCCCCTGCATGCAGTAGGCTACAAGACTGTTGGCTGCAGAAAACAATAAGTCCCCCCTAGCTCAAACGATCCTGGGAGAAAAATCACGCAATGGCTAGACGTTAGAGTGGCTCTGGATTTGAAAGCGTCAACAAGGAAAGGAGGATGAGGCTGGAATACTACCATGTGCACAACTCACTCATACACTATCCAACACCTGTCACTCACCAGCTTCGAAGTAGTGTGAGAAGGGAAAATCAGTTTTACGCCACATTCCTGGGGGCTGCTAGAGGTCCCAACTGGCAGGCAGGGCCTCACTCTGATCAGACTCAGAGGGTGGAGGGGTGGAGAAGACTCTGCCGAAGGCTTGATGGTCAGGAGAGGAGGGAGAGGCTGGAGCCCTCACATGTGGGGGTTCCTAGAAGTGCCAACCAGCAGACTCCGATGCTGTGTGTGAGGAGAGGATGGTAGTGAGTGCTCTTTGAGTGGAGGATGAGGACAAGGCCGGGTCTGTGTGTGTGGATCTCAACACTGTAAGTAGTGTAGAAACTGCACACTCCAATGAGCGCAGGTATCCCTGCGTTGTGACCAACTCACCCTGGAGACAAGAGGCACGAAGACACTGATCGACATGATCCTCCTGAGTAGTTGTACGAAGCTCAAACTCTACATCCTTCAGCAGTGCCACTATCTCACAGTAAATGGTGGACAAGGAGTCTACCACACTACGGAGCACAACCACCTCCATCTCTGCTGCTCGAAAATGAGTGGCTATAGATGCAGTATTTCCTGAAGCAGCATGTGTCAAAATGTCTGGGGACAAAGGCAAAGGTACTCAAAGAGAAAGATAAACCCATTGCGGCTGCGAGCATCCACGTCACGGGCAAAATCAGTGTCGGCATTGCCTTCCAACATTGGATAGCAAATGCCAACCTGAAAGGTGAGGCCATGGTGAGGGGTGGAGACAACAATATGTAGGGTGCAGATAGCGGCCCTAAGATAAGGAGTGAGAGGTTGGCACGCGTATCGAGCAAGGATGTTCACTTCGCAGACAATAAAAAGCCGAGTGGTAGTAGCAAGGTATATGAGACCGATAGATCAAGGTAGGAACACCGTTGTCAGTACAGGCATCATGTGCATGTCGAAGTGCAAGCTGCGTACCCGGTGACATAGGCGAAGCATTCTCAGGCAGCCAACAAAGAAGATGGAGCAATTGTGATTTGGGATGTACTGGTCCACCTGTACAGTTCACTGTGACCACTTGGCCATGTCTATGCCCGTGCAGATCCCTCATGTGGACCCATGTGGCACCTGTGCATCATCTGGTGGTGGACTACCAGCTTGGAGCTGACCGACGACCGTCCCAGAGTCCTAAACGTTGTCTGGGACCTTCTGCAGTTTCTCTGCAGTACGCAGGATTTAATCGCTGGACTCGCCATGGGCCCGACTTGCATGTTTTTGCATTGTCCACCATTTGATGTTGGATGCATGCATGTGACCAGTCATAGTGTCTGGCTTGTGATTCTGCACATCTAGGTTCAGACGGCGTAGCGTTCTGACTTGTCTATGCAGAGTTACGGCCAAAACAGTGATTTTGGGCTGGTTTTATGACAGATCTTGCACTGCCGCATGCGACACCCGTCGTGCGCCCCGGCATGTACTTATGCCATGGACCTGTCATTTGTCATTCTCTCTGCAAATGCTATTTAAGCATTATGACACTTTGCCTTGTGTCTCCTGGCCAGACCCTTGCCGTTGTGAGTACAACTTGTGATTGTCGTCACCGTCTGACAAGGCACTGACGCCTAGTCAGCAGCTAAGTCCCTAGGAAGCTTCCACGCATCTCCTTATGGTATCAGAGCAGCGAGAGCTCTCTCACTCACCTCCACCAAAGAGACGCACCACCGGCAGCAGCAGTGAGAGTCACCGCCGCCGCCGTATCCTGGGACTCGTTGTAGCCATTTTTCAGCAGCGACATCACCACGCAGTCCCCACCACCTCACAGGGTGAGCTGCGATAGTTACCAGCTCTAGCAGCCAAGCCGAGCAGCAGTAGCAGCACCGGGTGACAACAGCAGCCGTGTCTGGCTGGGAATTTTAACCAAAATAAAACTCGCAGCAGCAACTTGTAGCGCGAAGCGACGGCTGCGAGCAGCAGTAGTGCGCAGCGCAAAGCGGCAGCTGCGATCAGCAGCAGCGCGCAGTGGCAACAGCCGCAAGCAGCGGCGGTGGCAGAAAGCAGCACCAGTGACAGAATCAGCCGCGGGCAGCAGCAGCAACACAGCGGTAGCATCAGCATATTGCGCTTGCTGTAGTGTGAGCACCAATAGCACCAATAGCAGCATTGTAGTAGCGGTAGGAACATTACAGGAGCAGCAGTAACTACAACAGTGGAGCGATAGCAGCAGCGGCCGCAGCGGCTGCAGTGCTACGCAGCAGCAATCATGGTTGATATGCTACACAATAGTGCTGTGCAAAAAGTGCTACACAGCAGCTTCGCTACACAGTTGCGTGGACTCTACAAAACTACGCAAATTCTACGCAGCTGCGTAGCTACGCAGCCGCTCAAGGGGGTGATGAGGTCCTCCCCTCCCACTCAGGGGTCCGCATGACTCCCACACAAAAAAAAATGTGCTGACATCAGCATTTTCCTCGCTAACGTCATCAGGTCCGTGCTGATGTCAGCAAACCCCTGCTGACATCTGCACTTGCCTTCGGTAAATTTTGGGGTCAACAAGTCAATATTTGCTAGCTTTTTAACTCCTCGAGAATTGCTTGCGGATCTGCAATCCGACCAGTTTTACATCCCGGTCCATACTGAGCGCTGACATGGCCCCGACCGGTGACAAGGACAAAGAACCACCAGATCCCTCTTCCTCCTCCTTAGGGGTCATGAGCCCATGCTCGTAGGCCATTGAGGACCTGCGGAGTTAGCACGATTAGATGTGTCACCTGCAATAGCAACAGACCGACGCCATCCGTACACTCACTGATCTTCTTCGTGGTCAGCCCACGACCCCACAACGGACCTCCAAGGGAGTCGACGGTGTTACACCTTCTGCGCAGCAGTGGGCATCTACGCCAAGGAGAGCAGCAGGACAGAACCTGCCACTTCTTGATCCTTTATATGAGACCCTGACATGACAAGTATGGAGGATGACACTCCTGAGGGGGAGATTTGCGTACTTCAGGAGCGTATCTGCAAGCTGTAGACATAGTCTGGTTCCCTGTTCCCGGAGATCCGATCCTTGCCTGATCCCTACCTTGGCGACTTTCCTCGTCCCGATGTCTTTCCCATCCCTCGTCCTTCCCAGCCTGTGGTTGCTCTCCCTATGGAGCGACAACCTAAGGACTTCAAGACACCGTCCCCACGATATGTCACCGAGGACGGCTTTGACTGCTAGGAGACCCTTTTCCAGGTCTAGGCCACTTTGGAGGGGGGTATGGCCCTACTATCACAGTCCTTACCAGGTTACGAACCGCCCTTAGGTGCTGACAGCGGCTCGGGAGATGCACGGACTGCTTTACGCCATGTCGTGCGAGGCTGTCGTGGACTTTCGTCCTTTCCTTAGAGGCGCGGGTGATGATCCACGTTGGGGCAGGGACCCGGCATTGTCCCCGCTTGTTGTAAAGATGCACACCACCCGTGCGGCTCATATCCATGCCTTTCACTCCCTTCTTTAGGGACCTGCCAAGCCCGCAGCCGATTACTAGCGCCTTTGTACATATCTCACACAAGTCAGGGTGCCAGTAATCTCATGGTTCCAGCACCGAGGATACTACTTGAGGCCGTAAAAGGACTTGCACAAGCACCAGACATTGTCACCATCCTCAAAGCCTGATGGCTAGGCCATGTAAGTATCCTCATCAAAGGAGCCATGGAGGAACGCATTGTTCACATCCATCTGGTACAATTCCCAGTCATGTTGAGCCACCACACCACACACAGCGTTAGCTGAGGTCATGCGACCGACAGGGGCGAAGATGTCAGTGTAATTGATGCCCTCAAGATTTGAGATTTGAGAATTCCCCTTGATGACCAAGCTAGCCTTGTGGTGTTCGTGTGCGCCATCCTGCTCCACTTTCTTGCAAAAGACCCACTTGACCTGAAGAGCCTTCCTCCCGGGTGGAAGGTCGACTAGCTCATAAACTCCATGCTCTCGGATGTCATCACCACCATGCGACACCAGCGTGAGTGCCGCCTTGCCACCAATGCCATGACCATCGCTGCTCCTGTCGCATCCACGCCACCCGTGACGACCTCATCGCACCTTCCTCCACTACCGTCAGCACCTGATGCTCCGTCCCTGGCGCCATCCTTTCCTTTCCTGGACTCCGGCACCATCACACCGCAATCAGTCTACTCCATTGGACCCTCCACCCGTGAGGGCCAACTGGAGCGGTCCATCGCCTTCCAGCTCAGCCTTCATCGCCCTCCTCCCCAAGGAAGTGCGAGTTGCGCTGCCGCTAGTTCCTCTTTGTCCCGCATGATAGAGTCGGTGTTGCGATCATGTCATGTATCCCCATCTGTTCCGTCCTCTGTCGTGCCCTATCCTCTCGCTCCTCTGCGAGACAATGTCACCGGGCTAGATGACTGGCACTCCCGGTTTGCGCCTCCATCCACTTCGTCAGCGTCACTCGCCCATTGCCATGTGACTGTCACCGAGCTGGCCACACCAGTCCAGGATCTGTCAGAAACTTGGATCATCGACTCCGGGGCCACGCATCACATGACGGACTCGCGTGAGGCCTTCAGTGTTCTTGGTGCCTTGACTGATGTCACTAGGGTTTGGACGGGATCTGGTCAGGCATTGCCCCTTCGTGGTGTCGGCGTCATTCGTTTCCGTGGTCCAGCAGGTGATGTCTTCTTGAAAGATGTTCTCTTCATCCCTGGACTTGAGCTCAGCCTCCTGTCTATCACCTCCCTTGATCACATGAGCATGGAAGTTCTGCATTCACGTGGTGTGGGAACTGAGTCGTTACGTCCGTCTGGTCGTGTCAAACTGCATGCCACCAACCGTGGCAACTTGTGGCATGTGTTGCGCCTGTCTCCTCCCACCTCTATCTCCTCCTCGTCCGCAGGTACTTGCCACGTGTTCATCACCAACACCTTGTCTCCGCACTACACGTGTCTCTTGCATCACCACCTCTGTCACGTCCACTCTGCCGCTCTTGACAACATGCTTCGCACACAATCGGCCACAGGTCTTGACTCAGCCTCCTTTCCTCTGCCGTTTCCCACAGAGTGCATTCACCTTGCTCAAGGCAAGATGCACCATTCCACCTACCCCCTCTCTGCCTCTCAAGCATCCGCCCTGCTCGACCTCGTTCACTTTGATGTCATGGGTCCCCTCCCGACAGAGTGAGTCAGCAAGAAGGGTCGTTCTGTCCTGACCCTTACGGACGACTACTCTCGCATTCGCTGGGTCTTTTGCCTGCGGCACAAGAGTGACGTCGCTCCCACCATTCGGGACTGGCTGGTCTGCATTGAACCCGAGTGTGGTCGTCCTCTCCGTCGCTTCCGTTCTGATTGTGGGGGTGAGTTTCTGGGGGAGACCACACTCGTCCTCGTCTCCCGTGGTGTTCATCATGGGACATCAGCACCTTAGACGCCAGCCCAAAACGGCATCTCTGAGCGATGAAACCGCACCATGGCCAACGCCGTCCGCACCATGTGAATCCAATCCGGTATCTCTGACGGCTTCTACTTTGAGGCCATGACCAACATGACGTGGGTCTGGAACCGGATTCCCCATGGATCCATTCCCCGTTAGTCCACCCCATACCAGCACTGGTGTGGTGAACGCGCCGACCTGCATCCGGCTCGTGTCTTGGGCAGCGTCGCCATCGTGTGGTTGCCTGCATTGCACTAGGGTGGCAAGCTCGAGCCTCGCGGTCATTCATGCACCTTCCTTGGCGTCTCACGCCAATCGAAGGCATGGCGTTTTTGGCATCCCGTCCGATACTGCATCGTCGAGTCCCGCGATGCCCTCTTCTTTGAGGACCTTTTTCCCTGCAACCTCATTCGCTCTGGCACGTTGATGTTCCTCCCGTTGCATGGGAGAGTGGTGGGTCCGTCCTTCTTCTAACCACATCCTGGCGTTCCATCATCTGTGCCCTCAAGCCCACCTTTGCCGAGTGCCCCATCTGTGTCCGCCATCCCATCTGGACCGGCTGCCCCGACCATGTCCGCCAGCCCCTCAGGCCAGCTGCCTCGTCCGTGCCTTTCAGCCCCTCAGGGGCGGCCGCCCCACCTGTGTGTGCCAGCCCCTCAGGGCAGAGTGCCCCGTCAGTGTCTGTCAGCCCCTCAGGGCCGACTGCCCCGTCCGTTTCTGCCAGCCCCTCGGCCCCGGCCGCCCCGCCCGTGTCTGCCAGCCCCTTAGGGCCGGGTGCCTTGTCCGTATCCGCCAGCCCCTCAAGGTCGGCTGCCCCGTCCATTTCCGCCAGCCACTCAGGGCCGGCTGCCCCATCCGCGTCTGTCAAACCCTCAGGGCTGGTTTCCCCCTCCGTGTCTGCCAGCCCCTAAGGACCGGCTGCCCTCTCCGACAGCCCTTCAGGCCCGATCGTCCCATCAGTGTCTGCCGGCCCCTCAGGGTCAGCTACCTCATCTGTGTCTGCCGGCCCCTCAAGGCTGGCTGCCCTGTCTATATCGGCACGCTACACACGTGGTCCGGGCAGGAGCCTCAAACCCAGGCCGACAGTTGGCACTCAGGCCACCTCCGCACGTCCTCTCACCGCACGACCCCTTGTCATTGCACAAGAGTCCTCACCTCATGTCAGATCCACTCCCACGGTCGTAAGTGGGGACCTCGGCACCAAGGCACTCGTCTTGGCCACACTGTCAGTGATCCCTGACCTACATCCAGGGTCAACTCTGGGCTATGCACTCCTCCATCAGGAAAAATGGTATGCCATTGTGGCCACGCTCACGCAGATGCCATCGGGGGCACATGACGTGTACGCCCTCATTGTCCACCCCATTAAACGACTAGAGGACCCAACCACTCTATGTGAGGCTCGGGCGTCTCCCGAGGCCGCTCACTGGGAAGCCACATGTGCCAACAAGCTGGCCGCCATTCGGCAACATCATGTCTATGAGCTCGTTGACCTTTCCCTGGGTCGCAAGGCCATCGATGCCAAGTGGGTTCTTCGGCAAAAGTGGAAGCTAGACGGGTCTCTAGACAAGTATAAGGCCCAACTCACGACCCAAGGGTTTGCTCGGGTCCCTGGGATCGACTATGACCAGATCTTTGCCCCGGTCGGTCGGTTCTCCACCAGCCGGGCGTTGTTCAGCCTGGTTACCCAACATGGGTGGGAACTACATCAGATGGATGTGAGCATTGCCTTCCTTAATGGATCACTATAGGACAAGGAGCTCTACAAGATGCAGCCTCCAAGCTTTGACGACAACTCAAGCAAGGTCTGGAAAGTACATAAGGCCTTCTATGTCTTGAAGCAGTCACCACGCTGCTGGAACTAGGAGATTAGCCGTACGCTTCTTAACGGCGGCCTCCTTTGGAGCTCGTCCGGCCTCGCGCTATTTATCAGCCCGCAAGGTCAGACCCTTGTTGCAGTCTTGGTCTATGTTGACGATTTGCTCATTGCATCACCGGACGCAGCTGCCATCCACCGGGTCAAGGACCTACTACATGTTGCCTACCAGATGAAGAACCTCTGGGCCAGCGTAACTCTTTCTGGGCATGGAGCTTGAGAATAATCGCTCAGCAAACATACTGCATGTCCATCAAGCCGCCTATATCCATACCCTATCTGAGGGCTTTGCTGAGGACCTGCCCCTCGTGCCGAGAGCATCCTCACCCATGTCGCCCGACGGTCATGCGTTGTTCAAGAGTTCTGATCCAGCTGTGGTGGGAGAGCCAGTAGAGGTGACCGCGTATTTGCACGTCATTGTGTCAACGATGTTCCCGGCAACGACGACGCACCCAGATATCGCGTTCGCTATCAGCCACCTGGCTCAATTCTCTCAGGAGTCGCGTCACCTCCACTTCGAGGCCACAATCCAAGTATTGCGCTATGTCATCTCGACTCCACGGCGAGGTCTCGTGTTCCGCCGACAGCCGTCAGTTGTCGCGATGGGCTACACCGACAGTGACTGGGCCTGCAGTCCGGACGGTAAGAGCCGCACAGGCTGGATCTTTCTAATTGGCAGCACGATGGTGTCCTAGCACAGTGGCAAGCAGGGGTGCATTGCACGCATCAGTGCTGAGGCTCCGTACGTAGTCCTTTGTTCAGGAGCATGTGAGAGCGTGTGGGTGTGTCATCTGTTGTCCGAGTTGCGTCAGCCCGTCGCATCCATCACGTTGCACTGTGACAATGACAGTGCCATGGCCATCGCCAGCAAATAACAACGTGCATCACACACGTAGAAAGCTCACAATTGTTGAGTATCACAATGTGTGGTCATTGTTGCATGACGGCAGCATCATCATTGTGTGGGTTGAGACAGCACGGCAATTGGCTGACTCCTTTACCAAGGCACTGAAGCGCGACTCATTCAAGAAGATTCTGAGTTCAGTCCGCGTGTGCCCGTGAGTTACTCTCTTTGTCCTAACCTGTGTCTCTATGTGCCTCGAGGGAGTCTACATGTTGAATGTGATGCTGCCCGCCCATGTGCACTGCGTATGTGAGTCATGGAGGAGTGTTGGTTTTTCCGCGTCTCTCATTATACTCTGTTGTGTCCTCCCGACTTGTGTACATCAGTGTGCAGATGACTGACAGCAAAACTTGACGCTGCTGGAGTGTCGTCCGGTGGAGGCGACGCACGCTGAGGCCTACACGCAGTTTGATGGAGCCTCCTCCTTGAGTCAACGTGCTCAACTCAATCGGCAGACCTCCTTGGCAGTCGAGCCACTGGCAGTCACCGCCGCCGCAATGGCTATCTGCATGCGTGCAGCACTGGATCCGACTATGCTATTCTTTCTGCAGCTTCATGCTCTGCCTAGGGTCCACGTTTCATGTTGCGTGGCACAGTTTGGGACATCGACCTTCGTAGGCACTGCCTGGGTTCGGGCAGCCATAACTCTTTGCCACTATTTTTCTAGCTGTTTTTGACCGCACGACTGTGTTTGCAGTGTTGGTATCATGGTATGGGCCAGTTTTCAGGCAAAACAAACGACGCCCGGGTCTTGGGCTACCGGCC
>SZWC01013707.1:0-10208 GCA_023375785.1 Penium margaritaceum | reverse complement strand
TGTTGTTACAGTCGCTGCAAGAAAAGGGGGCTAGGGGTCCCCCCAACATAGGAGGACCCCTCCCCACTGGGGCTACCAGCCATGGTTTTGTGTCCCTTGTTTTTTTTTTTGTTTTTTTTTTTGTCTTTGTGTTACTGATATCAGCAGTGGCTTGGGGCGGAGGGAATTCTACCCACCCCTTTGGTTGTCTTCTCCCTTCCCTTTCTCCCCCCTTTCCTTTTTATGATGTCTGTAGTGACGTCAGTAGTGACATTAGTAGCGGGATGCTAGCGTCAGCAGCGGCAATTGTTGGGGCCGCAACTGCTACTACTGTTGCTCCTGTTGCTGCTACTACGACTGTAGCCGTTGCAACTGCTGCTTCTGCTGTTACTGCTACGATTACAGCAGTTGGTGCTACTGCAACTGCGGCTGCTACTGATGCTCATGCAGGTGCTGCTGTCGCTACTGCTGCTACTGCTGCTGCTGTTATTGCTGCGGCTGCGGCTGCTGCTGCTGCTGTTGTTGCTGCGGCTGCAGTTGCAACAGCAGCTGCTGCTGCTGTGAGCACCCGCGACTGCTATGGCTGCTACTGCACGCTGGTGCAGCTATTGCGTGTTGCAGCTGTTGCTCGCTGCTGCTGCAGGCCGCGGGGGTGGGGGATTATTTTCCCTCCTCATTTTCTCTTTTATCATGTTTTTCCTATCACAGCGGGCAGCTGCCTGATGTCTGCTGCAAGTAGCGGACTGCTGCTCGCTGGCAGTAGCAGGCTTCTGCTCGCTGCTCGCTCGCTGCAAGCTGTGAGCAGCAGCAGCCGCAACTGGCTGCTGCCAGCAGGTGCTTGCTACTACTCCTACAACTGCAGCGGGCTCCTGCTACGGCTCGCTACTACAGCTGTTGTAGCCAGCTGCTGCTACTGTATGCAACAACGGCTAATGCGTGCTCCGGCTGCTGCTCGCTGCTACTGCGGGCTGCTACTATAGGTTGTTGATGCCCACTACTGCTGCTGCTGTTGCTGCTGTTGCTGCTACGAGCTGCTGCTGTGGGCTCCTGATGCTGCAGGCTGTTGTGAGTTGCTGCTTCTGCCTCTGCTGCTACTGTTGTGATTTGTGACGTTCGTGTACAATTTACTGTGACCACTCGGTCGTGTCCATACTCGTACAGATCCCTGAGGTGGGCCCTGGTGACACCGGTGCAACGACTGGTGGAGGACTACTGGCTTGGAGCTGGCCGACTACCGTTCCAGAGCCCCAAATGCTGCCGGGACTCTCTGCTGTCCTTTCTATAACTTGCACGCGTCTTTCGGTGGACTGGCCATGAGCCCTATTTGCATGTTTCTGCATTGTATGTCCACCGTCTGATGATGGATGCATGCATGTGACCAGTCATAGTGTCCGTCTTTTCATCTTGCACGTCTAGGTTCATACGGCGTAGCATTCTGACATGTGTGCGCAAAGTTACGGCCAAAACAGTGGTTTTAGGCAGGTTTTAGGACAGCTCTTGGACTGCCGCGTGCGACACCCGCAGTGCACTGCGGCAGGTATTCATGCCTTGGACCTGTCATTTGTTATCTCTCTCTGCATATGCTATTGAAGCATTCTGACACTTTGTGTTGTGTCTCCTAGCCAAACCCTTGCCGTTGTGTGCACGACCTGTGACTGTCGTCACCGTCTGACCAGGCACTTACGCCTAGTCAGAGACGGTGTTGCTAGGAAGCTTCCATGCATTTTCTCATGGTATCAGAGCAGTGAGACAGTTCTCACTGAGTTGCGCAGCACAGATGTAGCAGAGCAACAGCAGTGAGAATCACCGCTGCAGCAGATTCCTTTGGGCCTGTCGGAGACAGCCGGTCGCCGTCGACGCAGCCCTCACCCACCACGTGAGATGGCAACACCGTTGTTGCCATTGTGCTAGTAGCAGCAGCAAAGGCAGTAGCAGCGGTGTAGCAGCAGCAACAGTGGTGCGTGGAGGCTATAGTGAGCGCAGCCACCATCCACAACTGCAGTGGCAACAGTAGTAGCGTCGGCAACAGCAGCGTAGCAGCAGCGGCGACAACAACAGTGTAGTAGCAGCGGCGGCAGCAGCAACACAGCAGCAGCGGTGGCAACAGCAGCGCAGCAGCGGCAACTGCAGCCACGGCGGCAACAGCAGGGCAGCAGCGGCAACAGCAGCAACACCAACGCAGCAGTGGCAGCAGTAGCAGCACGCGGTGGCGGCAATGAGCAGCAGCCATTGCGCGCAGCAGCAGTAGCAACAATAGAAATGTAGCCGCTGCTGCCACCATTGCATACGCAGCTACACAGCTGCTGCTGCAGCTGACAGCACAGCTGCAACAGCAGCTGAGCGGAAGCTAGTACGCAGCTTCCTCGCAGTCGCCGCGGAGCGGCTGCACGCTTGGGAAGAGTTGCGAGAAAAAGAAAAACAAGAAGAAAAAAAAGGGGAGGTGAGCTGACGTCAGCAATTTTGCTTGCTGACGTCATCAGGTCATGCTGACGTCGGCAACCACCTGCTGACATCAGCACCATACTTGGCCGAATTTTTGGCCGGACAGTCAAACGTTGCCAGCGTCTCAACTCGTCGAGAAACGCTAACAGTTTTGAAATCCAACAGACTTGACCTCTCGCCCCATACTCAGCGGCGACATGAGCCTGTCCGACAAGAAGGAGAAGGGACCAGGCGACCCCTCCTCCTCTTTGTCTGGTGTACTGAGTCCACGCTCGCAGGCCATTGAGGACCTGCAAAGCCAACAGGATGAGATGTGTCGCCTCCAGAGAGAGCAGACTGACGCTATCCACACACTGACTGAGCTTCTGTGTGCTCAGTCCACGACTCCTCGGCGGGCTTCTGAGGGAGCTACCGGTGTCGCAGTCTCTACCCAGCAGTTGGCTTAGGCACCCGTGACAGGCACTCGACCTATCCCACCACCTGCTGACCTCCTGGATGATGAGCCACTCATGCCAGGCATTACGGATGATTCCCCAGCTCAGGATATTCGAGTTCTTCAAGAGCGCCTCCGTCACCTGCAGACGGGCACCCGATCTCTGTTCTCCCCGATACGATCGTCACCTAACTACCCCGACGACCATTCTCTTCCAGGAGTCTTTCCCGTCTCTCGTCCTACTCAGCCTGTAGTTGCTCTCCCCACAAAGCGGCAGCCCAAGGATTTTGAGGCATCACCTCCACGCTACATCAGTGAGGATGACTTCGACTGCTGGGAGATCCTGTTTTAGGTGTGGGCTAATTTTGAGGGAGTGCGGCCTTACTACCACAGCCTGTACCAGCCTACAGACCCAGCACAGGTACTGACAGCAGCCCGGGCCATGCGCAGACTCCTCTACGCCATGCCACGCGAGACCGTCGTCGGCTTCCGCCCCTTCCTTGGCGAGGCCGACACAAGCACCGGCGCCGATCCCTATGGAGGTTGGGATCTGGCCTTATCCCTGCTGGCCGCAGAGACGCACGCCACTCGTGCATCACACATTCGTGCTTTCCATTCGCTCCGTCAGGGGCCTGCGGAGCCTACAGCAGATTACTGGCGAGTCGCCATGCGCATCTACACGTGCTTGGGGACCTCAGGAGGCACACAGCTGTGGGCGCTTCATACGATTATGCTTGGAGTTCGCCTCCAGTACACCGACATCTTCACACGGTACAGCGACGCTGTCCTTGAACCCTTCTCAGCCACTCAGCAACAGCTTCCTTGGGCGCATCAGCTCTTACTTCAGGTGACCTCAGCCCACGAGGTAGCCGTAGCCCATCAGGAGTCTTCCCTCGCTGTAGTAGCCATCGCATTACCACCATCTTCCCTCCTGCAGTCTCCCTCTTCCTCCTCCATCACTTCCTTATCTTCCTCTTCCTCTTCGACCCCGTCTACATCCTCGCAGATACAAGGCATTGCAGCAGCCGCCCAGGGGAGGAAGAAGAATAGGAAGCATGGATCAGGTCAGCAGCAGTCGTCATCCAGTGGTAGCAGTGGCCGTTCTGTGCACTGCTACAACTGTGGAGGCGCCCATCGCTACACCGAGTGCCAGCAGCCGCTTGACTGGGCGCGGATCACTCGTGGGCTTCAGGCTGCTCATGCTCTCCATTCCACGTCTGGCACGTCACCCGCTTCCTCCTCTATACGCGCGGCGGCCACGACTGCAGCTGTTCATGCCTCCTCACCGGCGAGCAGCAGCGATCCGGACCCGCGCAACCGCACCATTGCCGAGCTTTGCCACCTTCTAGCGCTCCGCTTTCAGGGAGGTGTGAGTGTGTTGTCATCGTCGGGTGGTTCACAGACCATTTGTTGGTCTGTTCCTCTGGCTCATGACGACGCGTGTGGGGGAGCACAGTTAGCATGTGATGATGATGGGCCTGCACCGACTGGATTCATGAGTCTCAGCTTTGTGTTGTGCTTCGTCCCTCCCCACTGATGGCTCAGCGTCCCTCTGATGTCGAGTGTTCCATTGCTCGTTATACAGTGACGTCCACCAGCCGTGACTCTGGTGGCACTTGGATCATCGATTCTGGTGCCACCCATCACATGACGTGCCGTCGTAGTGACTTTGTTGTTCTCGGTCCTGTCACGTCTGTCCGTTCCGTTTGTATAGGGTCTTGTCAGTCCTTGCCAGTCCATGGTGTTGGGATTGTATGCTTCGATGGTCCGTCTGGCCCCTTGTACCTTTCTGACGTGTTGTTTGTGCTTGATCTTGAGCTCAGCTTGCTTTCTGTGCGTGCCTGCACCTTGATAGGTCTCTCTGTGGAGCATACCGCTGACTCAGCGACTGTGACTGCTACTGACACCCGCAGTGTCATCTTGCGTGCTTCAGTCATAGATGATCTGTATCGCATCGCTCGGCCCTCCTCCTCTTGCTCTTCCTCTTCCTCTGTTTGTGTCTTTGTCACTGGAGTTCTATCTCCGGAACACCAGAGGTTGCTTCATCGCCGTCTGTGTCACGTGGGCTCCGACACTGTGTCGAAGCTCATTCGGACACAGCCCACTCTCGGTCTTGACGTGGCTTCTTTCGAGAAGCCACCCAAGACTGATTATCTTTTTTGCACTGAGGGGAAGATGCACCGGTGCACCTANTCTTGCGTGCTTCAGTCATAGATGATCTGTATCGCATCGCTCGGCCCTCCTCCTCTTGCTCTTCCTCTTCCTCTGTTTGTGTCTTTGTCACTGGAGTTCTATCTCCGGAACACCAGAGGTTGCTTCATCGCCGTCTGTGTCACGTGGGCTCCGACACTGTGTCGAAGCTCATTCGGACACAGCCCACTCTCGGTCTTGACGTGGCTTCTTTCGAGAAGCCACCCAAGACTGATTATCTTTTTTGCACTGAGGGGAAGATGCACCGGTGCACCTACCTTGACTCTCGTTCCTGAGTGCTTTGACCTCTCGAGTTGGTTCACTCAGGCCTTCTCGGCCCTCTCCCAATCGAGTCCCTGTCCGAGAGGGGCCGGTATGTTCTGACTCTGACTGCTGACTTTACCCGGATGCGGTGGGTCTACAGCCTACGTCAGAAGAGCAACGCAACCCTTGCAGTTTGACTATGGCTAGTGATGGCTGAGCGTCAGTCCCGCCACACGCAACATACCTTCCGCTCGGATCGCGGCGGCGAGTTCCTTGGTGAGATGGACTCCTTTGCTGAGCACGGGATTTTTCACTAGGTCTCCGCTCCTGCTACCCCCCAGTAGAACGGTGTATCTGAGCGCAAGAACTGCACCATGGAGGATGCGGTTCGCGCCATGCGGTCTGAGTACGGTCTCCCGGAGTCTTTTGTCTTTGAGGGTTTCGCCTACATGACTTGGGTTTGGAACCGCCTCCCGCACGGTCCGCTTCTGGACCATATTACACTGCACAAGCTATTGTTTGGACACTGTGCTGACCTTCGTCTCGCTCGCGTCTGGGGCTCTCTGGCCTCCGTGTGGTACACCGAGGACCAGCAGGGGTCCAAGGTCTCACCTCGAGGCCGCTTGTGTGCCTACATAGGCATTTCCCCGCGGTCGAAGGCCTTGCGCTTCTGGGACCCTACTCGTCGTCGCGTCATTCAGTCCCCCGACGCGTTGTTTTTCGAGCCTCTCACCTACTGTGACCTGACTTCGATCACAGCACTCTCCGCCACCCATGTTCCTTCCTGTGAGGATTCCTGGCCGATGGGGGAGACTTCCACTCCAGCAAGCACCTCTCATCAGGCTGATGTGTCCACTCGAGTCCCCTCTCGGTCTCCAGCCCTTGATGATCCGGCGATCATTGCCGTTGGTCCAGAGATCTCGCCCGTACAACCTGTTTCACACCCCACAGGTACCTCTGTTCCCACGCCTCCTTCTGCACTAGCATCTGCGTCTACTGGCACCCCTATTTCTGTATCTGATCCAGCCTCGCCCACTCCCGTCCCTACGTCGGCTGGTACTCCTGCCTCAGTGTCAGGTCTAGTCTTGCCTACTCCAGCTGTCACACCCAGGCCCGTGTTCCCCACGCACGCATCTCCTTGCACGGCGTCTCCGGCTGTCTTGTCTCAGCCCTCACTAGTTGTGGTCGCACCTGTCCCTGAGCCTGAGGTGCATCCCTTGACCTCAGGTTATTCCCGTGAGCTCGGTGGCCGTCTTCGACCACTGGATTCTGGAGCTCAGTGAGCGTCGCGCCCCAGACCCAGGCGCTCCTCTCGTAGCATCGCGAGTGGTGACCCCGGCACAAAAGCCCTAGGCCTGAGTATCCGCACTGAGCTCACAGAGGTACATCCAGTGTGCCCTATAGGGCACGACCTCGTCACTCGCGAGTTCCATATTGCCTGTGACGCAGCACCTAATCTCGTGGTCGTCAGGCCCAACACTAAGGCGTGTGCACTTGCAACGCAGAGTTTTCCCTCTATGGCGCCCGACCAGGGCACACTGAGGGAGGCTCTCTCATCACAGGATGCTGACGCTTGGCGTGCTGCCTGCAAGGATGAGCTTCGCGCTATCCGAAAGCACATTGTCTATGAGCTTGTCAACCTTCCTCTTAGGAGGAAGGTAATTCAGGTCAAGTGGGTCTTTCGCAAGAAGGTGAAGTCGGATGGCTCACTGGAACGCTACAAGGCCCGCTTTATCGTCAAGGGGTACTCTCAGATTGAGGGAGTCGATAACACTGACACGTTTTCCCCTGTCGGCCGCATGACCTCAGCTCGAGCTCTGTTTGGTGTAGTGGCTTAGCATGATTGGGAACTGCACCAGATGGATGTGAACAATGCGTTCCTCCATGGCTCTCTCGATGAGGAGATTTACGTGGCTCAGCCACCGGGCTTTGAGGACGGTGACAAGGTCTGGCGCTTGCGCAAGTCCTTGTACAGCATCAAGTCGTCTCCACGGTGTTGGAACCGGGAGATCACCGGCACTTTGACTCATGCGGGATACGTACAGAGTGAGACAGACCCCTCTCTTTTCATCCTACCGACACCCGAGCGGTTCACCGCCATCCTCGTCTATGTCGATGACCTTCTGATCGGGTCTCCGTCCCTGGAAGCCGTGAAGGAGGCCAAGGATGTCCTGTAGACTGCCTACAGGATGAAGGACCTCGCACCTGCATCGGTGTTTCTCGGTATGGAGATCGTGCGAGATCGCAGACATCGGATACTGTTATTGCATCAGGCTCGATACGCACGAGTCGTGGGGGAGCGCTTTAGCGATCTCCTTGGTGCAGTACCCTCCACTTCCACACCTCTCACACCCGATGGGCAGGATGCCCTGAAGGTGGATGACCTTACACAGCTGGGGGAGACAGTGGACGTGACCTCGTACCTCCGTCTCATCGGATCTCTGATGTACCTTCCTTTGGCCACTACCACGCGTCGTGACATCGCGTTCGCCGTCAACCTCCTCGCTCAGTTCTCGCAGGCTCCACGTACGAGAGCCTTTCATGCGGCTGTGCGAGTGGTGCGGTACGTGGTCTCCACGCCGTACCTCGGACTCTGTTTTCGTTGACAGTGTTCGGTGGTCCTTGACGGCTACATCGAGAGCGACTGGTCTTGGAGCCTAGATGGGCGCAACTGTACCGGCTACGTGTTTCTGCTCGGTGGTACCGCTCTGTCTTGGCAAAGTAGGAAGCAGGGCTGTATCGCACATTGTTTGTCGGAGGCAGAGTACGTTGCATTGGGCGCAAGGGCTACTGAGGCAGTATGGCTGCAGCGCTTGTTCCTTGAGCTTGGGCAGTCAGTACCCGCCATTGTGCTGCGTTGCGACAACCAGAGTGCTCTCGCCATTGCAGAGAACTCTAGTGTATTTCATGCTCGCACAAAGCACATTCCGGTTGAGCATCACTTCATTCGTGATGTGGTGGAGCGACGCGTGATCTCCGTCATGTGGGTTGGCACTGACATGAAGCGTGCTAATTTCTTAACGAAGGCACTAGCTCGCGGAAAGTTCCTGGTGGCCATTCGTTCTGTTGGGATTCGCCCCATGCCTGAGGGTGGTTGAGTGTGGGATGTGCGCTTGTGCCTCATCTGTTTGTGTCACTCACTGTTGTATTTGTACCAGTGATGCACGTGTATGGACATGCGTACTATTGGGTCATGGGGGAGTGTTGTGATTTGTGACGTTCGTGCACAGCTTACTGTGACCACTCGGTCGTGTCCATACTCGTGCAGATCCCTGAGGCGAGCCCTGGTGACACCGGTGTGACGACTGGCGGCGGACTACCGGCTTGGAGCTGGCCGACTACCGTTCCATAGCCCCAGATGTTGCTGGGACTCTCTGCTGTCCTTTCTACAGCTTGTAGGCGTCTTTCGGTGGCCTGGCCATGAGCCCTATTCGCTTGTTTCTGCATTGTATGTCCACCGTCTGATGATGGATGCATGCATGTGACTAGTCGTAGCCTCCGTCTTTTGATCCTGCACGTCTAGGTTCAGACAACGTAGCATTCTGACATGTGTGCGCAGAGTTCCGGCCAAAACAGTGGTTTTGGGCCGGTTTTAGGACAGCTCTTGGACTGCCGCGTGCGACACCCGCCGTGCGCCGCGGCAGGTATTTATGCCTTGGACCTGTCATTTGTTATCTCTCTCTGCATATGCTATTGAAGCATTCTGACACTTTGTCTAGTGTCTCCTAGCCAAACCCTTGCCGTTGTGTGCACGACGTGTGACTGTCGTCATCGTCTGACCAGGCACTAACGCCTAGTCAGCGGCGGTGTTGCTAGGAAGCTTCCACGCATTTTCTCAGCTATTGCTCGCAGCTGTTGCTGGCTGCTGCTGCCACTGCTCACTGCCGTTGCCTACGGCTGCCGCTGCTACAGGTTGCTGCTGCTGCATGCTCATACCAGTCACTACACCTGGGTGACGTTCCAGCATGCGTCGTCGCCCGCAGGTGTCGGACGCGGCCTGCCGCTCACCTCCCCGCGTCACGCGTGGGGGTCAGTGCTGCCGAAAATTTTTGACAACATTCTCCCTGGCCCAATGGCCATGGGAAAAAATCTGACACGGCCACCAGGCGGGTCAATGCTGCCGGAAAGAATCCGGCAACATTTCCCCTGCACTGGCGTGTATGGGGGTCCGCCGGCATTGTCTGGCACCTGTTCACCAGTCTTCTGCTGCTGCTGCTACACTCTAGCTCTCATACCAAGCTAGAAATCATAGGCAGCAGGTTGGGGCAGCAGCGTTGTTGATGCAGCGTGCGGGCTTCCACGCTCGTTGCTTAAGTCAGCTGCCCCCTCAGTCTGCTGCTCTAGAGTCTAAGTCTGGAAGCTCTGGGTTTGTTACTCAGAAACGCGCGCGCCAGTGTTAGCGCCAAAAAGCAGTTGAAAAGTGAAAGTGACCGATTAGGAATGAAGAATCAACAACAATGGGAGACCCCTCCAAGTTCTAGCTCCCCCCCACTAGTGCAGAACTTGTTATTCACCTAACCAGCCAATCAGAAAATAGTCCTAGACCTATTTTCTGGCAGCCAAGGTTCTCGGTGAGCCCTGCTAGACGCCTGACAGCCCAAAACCCAGGCGTCGTCTGTTTTGCCTCAAAACTAGACTATACCATAATACCGACGCTACGAACGCAGTCGTGCGGTCAAAATCAGCTAGAAAAATAGTAGCAAATAGTTATGGCTGCCCGAACCCGGACAGTGCCTACGACACTCAGTGACGCCCAGCAGGGCCACACAGCAAGAGACATGGACCCTAGGCATAGCATGAGGATGCACACGCAATGCCACAACCAGAAGCAAAGCTGAGTGAATGGAAATAGCATCTGCAGTGGCAGTGACCGCTGGCGGCCCGACCGCCGCAGAGACCT
>SZWC01013706.1:31918-47030 GCA_023375785.1 Penium margaritaceum | reverse complement strand
CACACACACACACACACACACACACACACACACACACACACACACACACACACACACACACACACACACACACACACAAAAACACAGGCACGCAAGTCATGCCAAACACGCAGGCATAAGCCACGCATGAACGACACGCCCACGCACACCGGCCTTCCCAACCACCCACCTGCCAGTCAGACTGCCTGCACGCACACATGGTCTGACGCACACACGCACGCACGCATGCACAGACACTCAGACACAGGCATGCCTGCGAGCATGTGTGCATCCGTGCATGCATGCATGCATCCATGCATGCGTGCGTGCACACGCACACCCACATGACTGCCCAGCCACCCACCCGCCCACACGCCTCCCTGCGCGTTCGCTTGCAACCCCGCATGTCTGCCCGCACGCACACACACACACGCACACACATCGCACGCACACACATCGCACGCACACACATTGCACTACAGCACCCCACACACATGCCCACGCACGCACGCACGCACCTGGCATGCATTCCAGACACACGCACCCTGGACGTATGCACGCACACACTGACACACGCACTCGCACACGCACAATTGCACGCACGCAAGACACAACCACCCACACACACACGCATGAACACGCGCACGCACGCACGCACGCACGCATGCCCGCCCGCCAGCCTGCCCTCCCAACCGCCCGCCTGCCCGCCGACCCGCCAGCCTGCCCGCACGCACGCCCACCCGCACGCACGCACGCACGCGCGCACGCACGCACGCACACTCGCTCGCTCGCGCGCACGCACGCACGCACACTCGCTCGCTCGCGCGCACGCACGCACGCACACTCGCTCGCTCGCGCGCACGCACGCACGCACACTCGCTCGCTCGCGCGCACGCACGCACGCACACTCGCTCGCTCGCGCGCACGCACGCACGCACACTCGCTCGCTCGCGCGCACGCACGCACGCACACTCGCTCGCTCGCGCGCACGCACGCACGCACACTCGCTCGCTCGCGCGCACGCACGCACGCACACTCGCTCGCTCGCGCGCACGCACGCACGCACACTCGCTCGCTCGCGCGCACGCACGCACGCACACTCGCTCGCTCGCGCGCACGCACGCACGCACACTCGCTCGCTCGCGCGCACGCACGCACGCACACTCGCTCGCTCGCGCGCACGCACGCACGCACACTCGCTCGCTCGCGCGCACGCACGCACGCACACTCGCTCGCTCGCGCGCACGCACGCACGCACACTCGCTCGCTCGCGCGCACGCACGCACGCACACTCGCTCGCTCGCGCGCACGCACGCACGCACACTCGCTCGCTCGCGCGCACGCACGCACGCACACTCGCTCGCTCGCGCGCACGCACGCACGCACACTCGCTCGCTCGCGCGCACGCACGCACGCACACTCGCTCGCTCGCGCGCACGCACGCACGCACACTCGCTCGCTCGCGCGCACGCACGCACGCACACTCGCTCGCTCGCGCGCACGCACGCACGCACACTCGCTCGCTCGCGCGCACGCACGCACGCACACTCGCTCGCTCGCGCGCACGCACGCACGCACACTCGCTCGCTCGCGCGCACGCACGCACGCACACTCGCTCGCTCGCGCGCACGCACGCACGCACACTCGCTCGCTCGCGCGCACGCACGCACGCACACTCGCTCGCTCGCGCGCACGCACGCACGCACACTCGCTCGCTCGCGCGCACGCACGCACGCACACTCGCTCGCTCGCGCGCACGCACGCACGCACACTCGCTCGCTCGCGCGCACGCACGCACGCACACTCGCTCGCTCGCGCGCACGCACGCACGCACACTCGCTCGCTCGCGCGCACGCACGCACGCACACTCGCTCGCTCGCGCGCACGCACGCACGCACACTCGCTCGCTCGCGCGCACGCACGCACGCACACTCGCTCGCTCGCGCGCACGCACGCACGCACACTCGCTCGCTCGCGCGCACGCACGCACGCACACTCGCTCGCTCGCGCGCACGCACGCACGCACGCGCTCCACTGTCCCCACCCTCTCCATCTTCCTCTCTGTCTCACCTGCTGGTCTGATCTGGCGAGGCACTTGCGCACAATCTCGCCCTCCAGCGCCCTCCTCTCCTCCAGGCTCATGTACTCGTAGTACTGCGCCACGCGCGTCTGCCCCTGCTTGTTCACCAGCAGGATGAAGCGTATCGTCATCGTGACCTCGACCAAGTCCCCGACCGCGCGATGTGCCGCTGCCTGATGCTGCTGGCGAATGACGATGCTCCAAACAAGCAAAGCTCGTCCTCAGATGAGGGACTCGACTTCCCCTTCTTTTCCTGCACAGCAAAGCACCACCGCCGTCGTCGGTCACGCTTGAGGGACTGGTCCAGACTCGCCGGACTCCGGCACGGCAGAGAAAGCGGCTAAATAGCCTCTGCCGCAGACTCTGCCGCAGAGTTTCCCGCGGACTCTGCCGGAGGCTGCCAGAGTCCGGCAGCCTCCTTCCGGAAAAAACGGGACCTTCTTTCGCGCTAGAAATCCTTCTGCGGCAGAGCCCGTTCACCCGTGAAAACCGGGATCGGACCCGGTCCCACTGCTCGCGAAGGTTCGCGTTTGTGAGTCCGAACCTTCGCGCTGCTAAAACCGAGCAAAAGTCTGCTAAATTCTGGACTTATCCGATCACAAAGATCTCGCCACCCAAATCAATTGAATCTACTTTTCACATTCACTTTAAATGGCCTGCCGCAGAAGTCTGCGGCAGACTGTTTTGGCCAAAAAAAAAGGCAATGCGGTGGCCCTGGCCTGCCGCATAACTCGAGTGAAACGGCTTGCCCAATGACGATTGAGGGCGCGAAAGCTGCCGTGGACCTGCCGGCTGCGGTGGATCTGCGGTGGTCGCTAAATCTCGCTAATTTTTTGGCGAGTGCCACATCAGATCGCGAGCTCCTCGCAACGCCAGGTCAGCTCGCAGACGCCTCTTTGCCGCGCGCGCCTTCCCTGCCGTGCCGGAGTCCGGCGAGTCTGGACCAGCCCCTGAGTGAACGTCAGAGGCTACTGNTTTTAATGGCCTGCCGCAGAAGTCTGCGGCAGACCGTTTTGGCAAAAAAAAAGCCAATGCGGTGGCCCTGGCCTGCCGCAGAACTCGAGTGAAACGGCTTGCCCAATGACGAGTGAGGGCGCGAAAGCTGCCGTGGACCTGCCGGCTGCGGTGGATCTGCGGTGGTCGCTAAATCTCGCTAATTTTTTGGCGAGTGCCACATCAGATCGCGAGCTCCTCGCAACGCCAGGTCAGCTCGCAGACGCCTCTTTGCCGCGCGCGCCTTCCCTGCCGTGCCGGAGTCCGGCGAGTCTGGACCAGCCCCTGAGTGAACGTCAGAGGCTACTGCTTCGGCCCTTCAGGGCTGCTGATGCTGGAGCAGCTTGCCAGCCTCGCATCCATCATCGAGCAAATCCTCTTCATCCAATTTCACAGACGTACACTGCTTCCTCAACTCCGAGAGTGGGTATTCCTGTCATGATAATTATAGCCCCCCACACGGCGATCTATTAAGGTCGTTTTGGTTCCGCCAGGCCGAACGTAGGTGCTTCACACGGATGAGGTGTAGGACAACACTCTTCAAGGAATTGAAAAACATGGATAATTTTGAGTAAGCAGTAAGTGTACTTCGATGGCAAGTATCGAGTGACTCGAGCACATATGTATAATGGCGAGAATCAAAATTAGGCATGTGTTCGGTCCTCGACGCTCATGTTTAGTGACGCGTGTGAGGTCGCGCCGTGAGTGGCTGCTTCGAGAAGCTCCGTCGATGAATTCGTGGGCTTCGAGAATATCAAAGCGCGATTCTCTAAAAGTCCATTGTCGTCGAGAAGTCGACCGAACAATATTGAAGCATTGGTATGGTTCGCGACACTTTTGTTGACCATTCAAGAAGGTGGTCAAATTATTCATAACCTTGTGGAACGACATGTCGGGGGTTGAAGCAGGTGACCAAAATGCCCTCGATCGATCGACGTAAAATTCTTGAGGTTGTTACGCAGTGGCCCGCGAATGTAATGGCAAAAATGCTCACTCGCAGATTTTAGGGACTCGTGTCAGCCACGTACGTAACACATCCCCCTTTTTAGACGCAACGTCCCGGCACGCTAGCAAACGTAGGCTAGTGTCGAGGATAGTAGTAGTCGACCAAATGATCGACGTCTCAGAGGTTGTCGTAGGGCTCTCCGTTGTTGTGTGCGGCCTCGTAGCCGTGCCACTTGACCATGTACCGTACTAGCACATGAAAAGATTAGGCGTTTGAATTTTAGTTTTATATAAATGATGTTCGGGCTTTTGGTATTTGGAACAAACACAAATTCAAGGATTTCAATTTGGCATAAATACAAAATGCTTTGTTCGGTATAGGCTCACATTCTACCACGAACATAAATCCCAGCATTCAAACATCTAAGTTTGGATGATCGAGCGGCCTCACTGTCAGTATCGCCAAGCAGCCTTGGCGAATCTCCCACCGGTGTGTCTCTGTCGCTAATATTCCAACACAACCCAGTCAGCATTGGCGCGAGGTAAAAAAAGGGAAAATTGACACAAATACAAAAGAAAATGCAGTAATTTGACGCAAATACAAAATTTATGTTCCGAAGTTATTAAAAAATATTCTCATGTGTTAGTACGGTACCTAGTCATTTTTCCACGACGTCAATGTCCGGGGATATCATTGTGTAAGACTTTCTATGAGTGCAAGGGAACACGTGAGGAGGTGAGGAGGAAAAGGGAAGCTCAGGATGTAGTCATGGATACGCTTCGCTTAGGCAAGGCGGCAGTCGCAAGAGAGTGAGTGAGTGAGGAGAAGCGAGCGCACGTCAAGCTCCCCCACAGTCAGGTGAGGAGCGAGCTCACCTTCGACCGTGGGGTTTTGACCATGGCGTGTATCGACCCAAGCCCTCTCAGCCCATTTTTCTGTTGTGCTATCTATCAAAATCCAGCACCATTCTGCCCAAGGGGACAAACACGGGCTACCCTATTGTGACGGCAACCCCCCCCCCAAAGCACGAAACTATCAAAGCATCATCTATGGTGCATAGAGGAGTGCAGGCAAGCCTGATGCACAACAGCGTGCATAATTATCTTTTCCATGGCGCCTATCTAAAGCCTGTCCATCGGATTTCCATAGTCTCTTCGATCACCGGTGCACCAACACCGATAATTCGGTCACCATCAATTGTTGAGCAACTTGTCAGTCACCTATAAGGGGTGATGTGTGTGTGCAGCAAGCCTAGAGGTCAACACGTGTCGGTGAAACCCATACCAACACTCCCTCATGACCCGTAGACGACGCAAGCACACGGACGACTACAACGAGGGCAACCACAATCACGAGGGACCAACAACACTGGACTATACAGTAGTGTGACGAAAGACCACGGGCGTAGCTAACATCATCCAGGAGGACCACGATCACACAACAGGATGCACAACTGCTTTGAAGGCACTGTTGATCAGTGCCTTCATGAGGAAGTCAGCTCGCTAATGGCGAGTGCCAATACAAACAACACGAACATCACCTACAGCAAGACGCTCACGCACAAAATGATGCTCAACATTAGTATGCTTTGTGCATGTATGGTGCATGTCGTCGTGCTCAGCATTGGCCTTTATGCTCTCGTAATTGCAGCGCATGGTGATACAGCGGATGGGTGCACGCAACTGCTATAACAATCGACACAACCAATCGCTCTCACATGTGTTGACACCAAGCGCTACATACTCTGCCTTGCTCGAACTCTGTGCAATGCATCCTTGATTTCCACTCTTCCATAATACTACAGACCCGCCAATGAGGAATATGTACCCCATGCAAGCGTTGGCATTATGAGCCCTATCACTGTTTGTGTATCCGTCAACAACAACAGAGGGTTTTTGCCTACAGCAAAGTCCAACCTCTGTTGTGGAGAGCGCATATCGCACCAGGTGCAATGCGGCCTCTAAGTTGCGCGACTGTGGACACAATGAAAACTTTGCCAAAACGTTCACCGCAAAGGCCACGTCTACCCTCGTGCTCGTGGCCAGGTACATGAGGGAGCCGATAACACGAAGGCAATTGGTGACATCCACCGGCTCCCCCACTCTAGACACATCCGGTGTCTTAAGCAGCCTCTGGCCATATTGGGTCATTGGTGTTGACGCAGTCGGCAAAGACTCAAGGAGGGATGCAAATCTCTCCCCCTGACTGGTGGACATAAAGTGTGTGTCCCTGGCGATCACACTCCCATGCCATCCCCAGGAAAACACGAGCAGGGCCCAGGTCCGCGAAGGCGTTCTTGCAGGTCCCGAACTACAAGAGCGCCTTCATTGAGTACACTGCTGCGATGTTGGGTGATGCGATCTGTATGTCATTGAAGTACACCAAGAATGCGATGAAAAGGTGCAAAGTGCTTGCTCACAAAGAGTACAGGGTCAGCTGTACTGCGTCAATACTCCCCCTTTCGAGGGTGGAGGTGATTTCCTGGTCCTTGTAGCATGGCAACTGCTTCATGCCATAGAGGGCATTCCGTAGCTGCCACACCCTTGTTTTTCCATCAGTGAATCTTGGCTGCTCCACCATGTAAATCGCATCCTCCAAATGTCCATAGTGGAACGCGTTGTTCACGTAAATCAGCTCCAACTCCCAATCGTGGTATGCGATGAGGCTGAGAAGCTCCCTTGCTGTATTCTATCGTTCCACGGGCGCAAACGTCTTGTCAAAATTGTCACCAAGGATGTGGGAGAATCCCTTTGCAATGAGAAGCACCTTGTAGAGATCAGTTGTACCGTCAAGCTTTCGCTTCCATTAGAAGACCCAATGTGTAGAAATAGCTTTTTGTCCGGGTAGAAGATCCACAAGCTCATAAACGGTGTGCTCATCCAATGCATCGAGCTCCTCGCGCATAGCCACCTCCCACAGTCGAGCATCAGGGGACTCATGCACCTGACGTACCATGTTTGGCTCCAGTGGTAGTGCAACTGCTTTGTTGCAAGTATGACATACAACAACACATAATGTCATAGATGCCTCCATAGCACACTGGAACTCACCCACAATGAGAGCATATCCAAGATCAGTGCTTGGGTGAACAACCCCAGTGGCCAGCCCACAGGCATCACGGCCAGGAGGGTGAGGCAGAGTCTCGGAGAATGACAAAGAGGGGATTGAGTTTGAGGGTCCAATGCGAGTGGAGCCACTAGTAGTCGTACGAGCATGGGCTACACACAGATGCCCCCCACGAACAAATGGTGACATCGATACTGCCAGGGGAGGCACTGTCGAGGTCGCAGATGTGACAATGGCTAGGGACGAGAGAGGCACATGCAGCGCGACAGGACTAGAGATGGGAGATGCCCCAGGAGAGGACGCAAGAGATGGTGAGAGGAAAGACTCCAGGGATGAGGGCGCATCAGCCGAAAAAGAGGACACTACTAGTCAGGGAGTGGCTACCTTAGGGGGTGAGGGCACGTCAGACAACGGCAACGACGGAGGAGACAGGGAAACTACTGGAGAGGACAATGGATCTGGCATTGAGGGTATGAGTGTGTCTACAGGATCCCCCTCAAACTGAAAGAGCCGAGAGAGGGAGGACAAAGAGACGTGGCGTTGCAGATCACAAAGAAACACTGACTAAAAGAAGAGGTCATTGCAAGACTCAATGACACGTTGAGGATTGAGATCCCAGAAGCGCCAGGCTTTTGACTAGGCAGAGACTCCAAGGAAGGGACAAGGTGACCGCGCATAGATAACTTCCCATCTTGAATGTCATTCGAAAGCTAGACAGCAGCGATGCTACTCCACATCCGAGCAAGATGCATGTCAAGACAGCGACCATGCAAGTGTTCGAACGGAGTTACGTACTGGGGAAGGGGATCGTGGGGCGCACGGTTCCAAACCCATGTCATGTAGCTCTTGGCATCAAAGGCAAAGAGAGGAGACAGACCGGACTCAGAGAGTAGGAAACACACGCCATCAGCAAGTGTGTGGTTCCACCGCTTAGACATCCCCTTTTGTAGGGGAGTGTAAGCGGCAGTGAGTTCGACGTGGACCCCATGGGACGCGAGAAGGCAAGCGGTGGGACCCATGAACTCACCACTACGGTCACTACAAAAGACACGCACGGATGGCTGACAGGGACATTCAACATGAACAAGCTAGGAGTTGAGGACAGAGCAAACATCACTTTTCTGACAAAGAGCAAAACTCCAATGATAATGGGAGAAATTGTCGATAAGGCACAAGACATATGACCCTGGACACTGAGAAAGTCATGAGATAGGGGCCCCTTGACATTCGCATGCACGAGATCAACAGGATGTACGGACTGACTGTCAGAGGAGAAGAAAGAAGAGCGGTGCATCTTGTCGTGAGCACAATCAAGATAGTCAGATGTGCATGGGGGCGGGAAGGAGTCATGGTCAAGACCAAGAGCTGGCTAAAGACGGAGCATGCTAGCGTCGGTATACTCATGCCCAAGGCCGCGATGCAGCAAGCAAACATGCTCAGGCAAGAGAGAAGAAGCGACGTAGACAAGAGTAGTGAAGGCAGGGGAGATGGCTGGAGAGAACAAAGGGACGCAATACGGTGGTCCACATCGCATACCATGCACGACAGCGTAACTAGCTAGACAATACCGTGCCAACACCACAACTGGCAGAGAAGTCTATGCCCTGCTCATCGAGGATAGTAACCGAGAACAAGCTCACTTCGAGAAAAAGGAACGCACAACATGTCCGGCAGAGCACATCACCGCTGGGACCAACAAAACGGACAACACCAACACCCTCAACAAGAGCTCGTGCAAAAAAACAAACAGAACCAACTGGTCGAAGAGTAACAAACGCGGTGTGCTAGGAAGTCATGTGGTGGCAGTGCCTACAAATGGAACAGGCAAACACAAACAGACAACACACGTGGTGGTAGTGCCTATAGATGGAATAGACGAAGAGAGTGGCTCCACAGTTAATGATCCAGAAGCCCCCACACACACGAACAGACAACAGATACAACAAGTGGTGGCAGTGCCTACGGATGGAACAGACAAAGAGAGCTGGCCACGTGCAGCAAGACAACAAAGAAGGGTCACGGACTTCCACACTTCAATGCACGGGACGCACGCTGGCTGAGTCCCTTGAACCCCCGCAGACGAGTCCCTACGCAAGACATCGTCATACTAACGCACATGGCCTTTGGGGCGTACAGACACACTCTCGCCTCCCTCATTGTGGAGGCGCAGTAGGTGAGTGAGGGAGTGTTCGTGTTGACGTTTATCCTCAGAGGATGCAGGTGTGACCCGTTGGGAGGAGACGAATGGAGCAGTCCATGGTGGCTGAAACAAGTGGGTGGGCGGGTGTCATGGTGGAGGTGCGTAGGCAGAGGAATGTGGTTTGATGGAGGATGGCACGCCGTAGGGCGAGGACCACCCATCATGGACAAGGGAACGAAGGAGCGGAAGAGGTCCCATACGTAGAGTGAGCTTGTGCTGCCAAGGAGGTGGAACTTGGGTGTAAGCTGGAGGACGAGGCAGAAGAGGATAAACCAGGAGTGCAGGCGGATATCGTCAGGAGGTGCGGTGCACTTGCGGGCACTGTGCTAGCTCGAGCCACAGTTCCAATAAATGATGGAGCCGATCGGTATACGAGAGGCATCCTTCTTCTTCTTGTCTTTCCCCTTACCACCCTTGCCCTTGCTGTGGCTGTGTCCCTATGCGGCATGTGTTGCTGTGGTGCTCACGTAGACCAATTTGCCTCTCCATTCCACCTGCAAATGGTGCAGGTACAAGAAATCTTGCCTGAAGGTAATTTTTTGGTCACTCATTAGGCAATTTCTCTAGACCAATACATCATGTAGATCTCTTATTTGCAAGCAAAGATGTTTGTAAATTCGATGGATCTTTAGTTATCTATCGACGGTTTTTCCTTCAAACACTCTCAGTCTGGTCTACAAAGCCGGCTTTCAAACCATGTTGTTACTTACAAACACGTGGAAAGCTCCTCCATCCTTTAGTACCAGTACCCTTCTGCGACTCTTACAACCCTTTGGTTGTACTCGTAGTAGTATTGGATGTCCTCATACCCCTCATCAAACTTCACGATCTCATGTAATCTCGTCTACAGCGATGTGAGCCGCTCACATGGGCCATCGGTTGGTGCAATTTTTTTACCGGACAGGAGTTCCACCGTTTACTCCTACCCTTCGCCGTTTCCCGAATCCTCATTTTTTATATGCGTCTCCCCCCCCCCTTTGGTCTGTCGATTCATGTTTCCAATAGTGATGCAAGATTTTTACTTGGCTTTCTGAAAGACCAAAAGAGTGATTTCATTGATTGACAGTGTCAATCTCCATCTGGGACGAGGTTACCGTTGATTGCGACTTCCCTCCACCATGACATGAATTGTGACTCAGGGGTCGCCAATCATTGGATTCCTGTATCCGAGCATTGTAGCCGGCAGTGTCGATGCAATCGGTTGCATGGATCATTGCAGGAAGGTTATCTTATATGCCAAGAATGGATATTGCTGTTCAAAAATCTTGCTTGAGATCGTTGTGGAAGAAACTAAGTTTTTCAGGGGTGAGGTCGCTATGGGAGATGATTTTGCGGAAATGTCGCCTATACTCCACCACGCTGGACTAATAATACAAGCAATAGATATTATACCTTGTGTCAGACCTCTGGTTAGGCTTCCCAAAGCGGAAGACTATAGGGCGGACAAAGCCACTCCACATTTTTGGTGATGTGAGAGAGCCCTACCATGTTGGATTAATCTGCTTGAGAGATAGTACACCTATGGTCACCGATGTGAGAACGATCGCGTGAGCCGTTGACCTGGATCTGCTGGTCTCCTGTTCTCTTTGGATGGTCTTTAGACCAGACAACCAACTCAAAGCCATGCCACGCAAATGCAAGGCCGCGAGGTCAGTTTCCTTTTTACTGTTGTTGACTCCAGTAGCGGTGAAGTACAACTCCAAACTCATCACCCACATCATGACCATCGTTCCCTGTGAGTTTGCAGGGTCGAATGGCTTGGGAGGTGCCTGTCTAATCTGGGGTTCATTCAACAGTTGGAGATTTCTCTCAGTGAGTACTACTTCGCGCACACGGGAAATTTGAAGCTCTTCCATCGCCACGTTGAGTTGCTGGAGCAGATGGGTATCGAGGCTCTTGAGTCCCAAAAACTTATGTTATAAATCTTCATTCATTCGAGCATGTTGCCAGTTCCTCCCAATGCGCCATGTGTCGACTCGACGGGTAGTGGTGGAGGCAAGGGGTTCGCCGAGCCCGAGGGGTCCGTCACTGGGTTGGGTGTCGGGTTCGTTAGTGTTGTGACATTTTCCGCAAAGGTTGCCGCTGCTTTCTGGTTTGTCTGGAGAGCATCGATGTTTGTGTGTTGCTGATCCTCCACCACTAGAGTGGTTGCTGGTTGCTACTGCTCATCTCCCGGTGTGCCCTCTTTGTGCACCTTTCTTGTCCCATGGTATGTGATCATCTGAATGGTAGAAATGTGCTGAAGACTCGTGCAAGGTTATCGCTAGGTAGATAATATTTTGGTTTTAACCAAAATATTATAACTTCTGCTGGATGTTAACCTCCGGTGTCGCTGCACTTTGATACCAGATGTTATGCCGAACAAGACATACGTGGTTCACAAGGATGATTTGTGGGACACTAGTCGATTCGAGGAATGGGGAAAGAAGGATAATTTGTGTTAAGCAGGAAGTGTGTTTCAGTGACAAGTGTTAAATGAGTCAAGCACATAAATACAATGACAAGAATCAGGATGAGGCATATGTTGGGTCCTCCGTGCTTGAGCCGTGCAATGCGTGCAAGGTCGTGCCGTGAGTAGTTGCTTTGAGAAGCTCCGCCGATTAGTTGGGGGGCTTCAAGACTATCGAGGTATAGTTTTATAAAAGTACAGTGCCATCAAGAAGTGGACTGAACAATATTAAAATCTTGATGTGGTTCGCGACACTTCTTCTGACCATTCTCGAAGGTGGTCAGAGTAGTTACAACTTTCTAAGATTGAACACCTGAGGTCGGGACAGGTGGCCAAAATGCCCTCGGCCGATCGGCATAAAAATCCTGAGGTCATCACGCGGTGGGCCACGAATGTAATGACAAAGATGTCTACTCCCAGATTTTAGGGACTCATGTACGTCAGGGACGTTATGATTTTTGTTAGGACAAATAGCCAGTATGTCGACATGCCCGAAGGGTTGACCTTGCCATATCCAATTACAAAAAAATAGTTTCACCGTATCCAACACTTTAAGAATAAAAACAAGGTATCCAGCTCCCTAGCCATGCTTGATTAGTTACATGCATTATTGATCGAGAGTACCAAGGAGAGACATGTGATTCTTGCTTGATTGTGACTCTATCCCTCGTAAGATCGGAATCTAGTAAAAACACACATTTCAAATTTTTACTTTTTTCCAAGCAACCAAATCCCCCATTGTTTCATGCAAACTATGTGCAGACCTAACTCCTAATCACATTCAGATTTTCAGGTTCTTGTTTTATGCGGACATCTTCTAGAACAGATTGCACTAAATCCTTAGCTGACTAAGAAAAAACCGCGGTGCTTGAGGATCGGAGGCCCCCAAGTACCCATCCCGTCAAACAGCCCACGGACCATGGACCCTCGCTCAAACCACATAGCGCTCGTGGCACTCTACACTCCCCCCCCCCTCCTGGTAGGAGTGAGCCGCCCTCTATATCTGCACGTCCCACTCAAACCCCGATGTTCTAGTACCAATGGAGCCACTTGGACGGAATCCTTAGCCGACTAGGCCAAAACCGTGGTGCTTGAGGATCTCCGACCCCCAAGACATCCTATCCAACCGCTTACAAGCTACACGTAATGCATGCTTTTGGACTTAGCGTCGAGAGGCCATGGCAAGCTCGGAAATACCGAGTGTAATCATACGAATGAAAATCAAATGACCATCTCCCTTGTTGGGAGGAGACTTCTGTCCGTGTCGCAACAGCTTGCTGCACAACTCAAAACTACATCATTTATTCATTTATAATGTTATGATTTTTCGTTACTATTCGAATTATTCTGTTCTCCACTTTTTGAAACAATGGTAGAAACTTCTGTAATGCATTCTATATAATTGATTTGTGAGGAGATTCATTACAAGAAAATCCATACATATAGTTCTGCGTTTAGGTCAATTTCGACTCGACCACCTTGTTCTGGTCACGAAACAGGCCAGCCAGCGCAATTGGGTAATCATTGCGGAAGGCTTTCTTTACCTTCGCTTTTACATTTTCTCAATTTTTGTGATAAATTCCTCCCCCTTTAGCTACGGACCGTCCTCGTCTTATTCTTTGCTTTTGTGAAAAAGTTAGGCACACCCTTTAATCATCGTGGTGGCAGCGCTAATAAATGGATAGGGTAACATCATTGCTTGCTACAATGACGTTTATAGGAAATCTATCCCCTTCCTCCTCAACCACGGTCGGAATGTGGTGGTACCCGGAGATGCCAAACCATCGGTCCTTTATAGTAGGATTGAATGACTTAGAAAGTGCTGGTCAAATATGGGACTCGCATGATAGTTGGATTTTTCTCTCGGTGAGAGAAGAAATCAATTACTTCTCCCTCTAATCACAACTTTCCTAGCTCCTCCATTGCCACTTTGGTATGTTAGACTAGATGGGTATTGAGGCTCTGGAATCCCGACATCACAACCCTGTCTATTGGTGCCTCCTATTGTGTCGGGTGTCATCCCGGTGGGTAACAATGGATGCGAAGGGTTTGCCAAGCCCATGGGCTCTATCAACGTGTTGGCCATGTCAGTTGGCAGTGCTGCACCATTTTTTGCAAAAGATGTCATTGCCACCTCGTTTGCCTAAAGAGATTCATTGATGAGGTGCTGGTGATTCTCCATCACCAAAGTCATCGTTGGAAATTTCTGCTGGTTATCGGGTGCGCTTGCTCCGCTCACTGTCTTCATCGTGAGGTTTGCAAACCTTTGGACGGTGAAGATACACTAATGTCTCGTGCAAAATTCTTGCCTTGTAGTTAATGCGTCAGCTGCCCCTTTTGCATTGCTATGCTCCCATACCAAGTGTTACGCCAAGCGAAACATATGTGGTTCAAAAGGATGAGGTGCATAGAAGGAGACAATTTGGGGATTTGGGACAATTACGCAGGTTATAACTAACAATATGTGTACTTTGATTATTAGGTTTGGATATTTCAAACACATATGTACAATAAGAGAATCAGAATAAAGCATATGTTTGGTCTTGGACGGTCGAGTCCAGCGATGCTTGCAACGCTGTAACCTGAGTGGGTGATTCAGATAACTTCAACAAGAAGTTGGGGAGTTGTGACAATACCAAGGCACGGTTTTATAAGAGTCTAGTGCCATCGAGAATTTGGTTGAATGATACCAAAACATTTATATGGTTTGTGATATTTTGATTGACCTTGGGCCATCATTGGCTTTAATATAGTTCATGATACTTCTCGACGGTGCTGGAATTTTACAGATCCATGCATTGAGATTCTCGCAACCCCCTGACTTCTTGGTGTAGATTCTTAAAGCGACCACTCATGACATGGCATCGCACACGTCACTTGATTCAAGCACGCAAGACACGATGTATGCCTCTAACTGTTTCTTGCTATCACATATATATGTGGTCAACATATTTGACACTTGTCTTTAAAGTACACTTATGAATCATCTGATTTTCCCAATTCCTTGAGTTATGGTTAATCTTCCCACTTTTATACACTTCATAACCTATGTATAGTAGTCCTCTAACATCATCACTTCCTAGAAGTTTACTCGCATGTATTCACTTGTCACATCACTTTTTTCTCAGTGTACAAATCTTATACTATGTTCTAGGATCATCATTATTTCCATTTTGTTTAGGATAGAATATGATATGGTACTGATTTCAAACAAAACTTGTTTCATCTTTTTCTGGCATATTTGTGGATGCAAAAGTCATCTTGGTTATATATGTTACACCTAGAATGTGTTCATCGTGTACCGAGGTATACATGACGAGTACTTTAAGACTTTCGGACGACTATCGTCGTTTCCCAATGTTCGAGAGGGCCGTACCCGTCATTCGGTCCCCCCCCCCC
>SZWC01013706.1:6954-31106 GCA_023375785.1 Penium margaritaceum | reverse complement strand
CCCCCCCCCCCCCGATACGGTGGTTGGGGAGGGGGGGGGCTCGAGCGACGACAAAAAGACATGACGTGCGACTTCGTGAACAGGCGGAGGGGGGAGGGGGTGGGGACGCTCGAGCGACGACAAAAATACATGACGTGCGACTTTCCGAACAGGCGTGTGGGTGGTCGGGACACCGCATACTGACGAAATTAGCTAACTCAGAATTGAGGACAAATCAGTGTCATCCATTTAATTACAAGACTAGCATGACGTTTTCAAATCGCACAAAGTAGGTAACAATGTAAATTCAGAAACATCGAAAGGATTTTGAAAGAATGTATAGTCACGCGAAAAAATTCAGGGCATATTTTTGCTAAGAAATTTCAGTGAAGATCTCTTGTTCATGTCCATTAAACGAACCGTGAACGTGATTCCAAGAAGCAATTTCTAAGAAATATTGTTAATCATGTAGGGTGTTTTCCTAGAATGATCCTTACCATATGTTCTAGTCATGTACACAACTAATGGAGTGTGTAGATTTGGGGTGATTGGGCATAAATGAATTCCTTACATTGTCTTCTATCCCACACCTCATGCTTATGCCATCCACGTTCTTCATGGGATAACACTTTGCATTATATAGTAGCAGCACAGGAGGGGCAGCCAATGCATTATTTACAAGGCGATAACCTTGCACAGGTCCTCAGCGCATCTTCACCGTCCAGAAAATTGCAGACCTCGTGACGAATGTTGTGAACAGATAAAGCACACCTGGCAATGAGCAGCAGTAACCGGCAAAGACTCCGGCAATGGAGGATCAACAGCACGTGGTCAAAGATGCTCTCCAGGAAAAACAAATGGCAATGACAAATTTTGCAATGAATGGCATAGCACTGACAAACTCGACGGCCAATCCGGTGATAGACTCCTCGGGCTCGGCAAACCCTTCACTTCTGGCATTGCCTGCCAAGATGACACCTGGCACGACGGGAGGTGCCATCTGGCAGGCTTGCATAAACGAAGACCTGTACAATAAACTGCCGGGACTCGAGAGCCTCAATACCCACTTGCTCAAAAAACTCAATGCAGCAATGGAGGAGCCTCGGAATGCACGTGCGCGGGAGGCGGTTTTCACTTTCAACCAAGGCCTATAAGCACTTCCTGAGTCGTCGGATCTTGAAAACTCCAATGGACCAAGGGTTAGAACGTGGCTGACAATTTTGAAGGTATACTTCACCACTGCTAGGGTCAACAACTGTAGAAATAAAATTCACCTCATTACCTCACTTTTTCATGGCATGGCCCTTAGTTGGTGGTCTGATCTAGAGACCATCGAACGGCAGCAGGAGACCGCGGAACTCGATTGGAGGCTCATGCAACTCCTCTTGCATCGTCAGTTACAGACGTTCTACCTCTTGTGCACATTAATGCAATATGGCATGACTCACAGACTCTATCGGAGAAATGGAAGGACATCGCATGTGACATGCTTGAATTCTTTGGGGAAATGAATGAGAAGTCATACTCATGGTGCAAGATTCAATGCTTGCATTGACAGTCCAGCACACAAAGTATACATGGTGTTTCCATGACATCACCGCTGAAATTTACCCCGTTCACAAAACATTATGTTTCTACTACAACAACGGCCTGAAGCACGAAATTTAGTGAGAAATCACCATATTTGGCATCCAGGAAAAACTTGCACAAATGATCATAGCAGCCGATCACATCCACAACGCAGGCTCCAACGCTTGGATGCAAGATTTTTGTGACTGGTTACCCTAAATCCACAATTGTGGTGGGGCAAAGTCGCACTCGGGGGAAGCCTCTCCTTGAATGGAGATTGGTTCCTTTGATCAATGCAATTAATGGTTGTGCTAGAATTGCAGGTAGTTGGGGCACAATTCATGCAACTGTTGGAAACGACAGCATCACGCCAGAAAGGGGATACGTCATAGAGAAGAAAAATGGGAGTCAAGGAACAGTATAGGATAGGAGTAGTCAGAAAACCTCCTTTCTTGTTAGAAGTAGTTGCATCCACCGGTCAACCATCCAAAAGACTCAAAACTCCGTACACAATGGGTTCCTAATATTGCAAAGTTTGAGGAGGAGTACAAGGATAACCAACCGGAGATACTACTACAGGTACAATTGAGGAGTTGTAAAAGTTGTTGAACGGTACTGTAACTATTGGATGGAGGAGCTTCTCACAGCTTGGCTTACACACCAAACCAGGGTTGTTTGAAGAAAATACGTCAACAGATGCATTTTCTGTAGATCTGCCGACTTTACAAAAAATTCCGACAACAAATCAGATATCTGCATGGTGTGACATTCCACAAGGCCCTAGTGAGTGACCTTAAAATAATCTCTGGACGAGATTTCCTCTACCAATAATCCGTAGGTCAATGGGAGCAGTGGAGCAGTCTGTGTCATCATCAATGAAAATTGACGACACTTTCCTTTGATTGAGCGACCCATAATGCAACGGCAATTACAAGAAGCATCAGAGGAGGAAGAAACAGAGGAAGTTGGAGCAATTGAAAAACATTACATGCAACCAATATCATTGGACATGGCCAAATGGTACCTACAACATGGAGTACAATCATGGCTTGTCCATTTGGAAACAGTGGGAAAAAAGGAGGTTTTGTCAGCAAATACGACAACTCCGACCTCCACTTTCTCGACACACGACAAGTTTGTAGCTGTTCCAAAGGATTTTTGAAGAGCCTTGAAGGACGTTATTGGAGAAATTCCACGACACCGGTCTTGGTTGACACTCTGGAAAGGACAAGATGTTTAAGAAGGTGGAGAATTCCCTCAGTACCGACCAAGTTTTAAATAAAGATTTAATTACCCTCGGGCTTGACCCTATGGCATAAAAAGGTCCCCTCTTGTTGCCAACATATAGAAATTCCTTCTGGAAATGGGTTCTAGAAAATAAGCAACATTGGTTTATGCTCTTGCAAAGCTTTCAAGGAGGGTAAGGCAACCATAACATCCCTTGATTGCTTGGTTTTGGTCATTTGAACTCTGACGGAGGGTGTGAGTATGCATATTTTATCAAGACTCCTGAACATTTCTGAATTTAAGAAATCCATAAATCTGCAAACCCTTGTAGCTAGTGACTATCTGGATTTAGGCGATAGAACAGTGCTTTTGGTGGGACCGCATGCAGACCAACATTCTATAAATCATGCATTCGTTGTCAACAGCAAAAATATCGTCGCACGAGGCCACTTGGACTATCACAACCTATCTTTGTTCCAACGGAGTTGTGGATCATCAGCAACATAGACTTTGTCACCAGACTACCTGCCACTCCGGAGGGATATGATGTCATCCTCGTGGTGGTGGACAGATTCTCTGAAAAAATGCACTTCGTCCCGACAGCGACCACCATCACCACAGAAGGAATAGTGCGGATTTTTCTCAATCAGATTGTGCAGCTACATGGAGTTTCATATACCATCGTCAACAATAGATGCGGTCATTTTACTAGTCATTTGTTGTGCCATCTGATGACACGTTATGGCAGTCGGATCCATTTATCGATGGTGTTCTATCCTCAAACCGATAGGCAAATAGAGCGCACCAGTTAGACACTCAAACAACTGCTCCGCACATTATGCAAGACCCATGAAACTGATTGGATAACAAAACTACCGTCCGCCAAATTCGCATACAACTTAGCAACTTCCTCCGCAATGGGAAAAATATCATTTGAGGTGGTCTACTGTAAAATCCTTCCCAGCTTGGTGACACTACAGAGCCAAAGTATATTCCCACGATAGACATCCACCACTAGAACTTATCCAGTATCTAGGAAGAAATGTACGAGGCTCTTGTAAAGACACGAGCGGCAATGAAGCAAGAAAAAAGGTGACATTGTAGCGACGACCTGCTCAATAATGGAAAGTGCATTCTACTTAGTTCTGCAAACATCTAGCTACGTGGACAAGAGTTTGTAAAACTCAAACCCCAATGGTTGGGTCCATTTGAGGTTGTGCGAATGTAGACCCCATTTATCACTCGACTTTACCTTCCTTATAGCATGAAAATTTACCGTCTTCCATGCCAGCAAGCTCAACCACTAACGGGACCTCAGCAAGAGTTTCTCCGGCAAAGATGTACCTCCTACGCATCCCATTCAAGTAGGCAGGGATATAGAGTACGCCTTAAAAGACATCTCTAGACGTTGATGTCATGGAAAATGATAGAGAAAATAATCCAGCAAGCTAGTCCGCCGGCGGCCGGCCAAGTGACCGCCTGGCTACCGGCCGGCTACCTGCTAGCCGTCAACCAAGCTGGCCGCTTGATCGGCAACAAGGAGGACATGAGGACTCAAGGGCCAATGCCGGTGACCTCGAGCCCTTGTCCTTGCCCTCTTGTCCTCGCCTCATAGGGTGAGCGAGACAAGGGGAGAGGACAAGCAAGAGAGACACAAGAAAATATAAAAGTCAGCATGGGATCGGTAAACATCCGTCGTATGCATAACTTTTGCACCGGCAAAGAGAAAACAAAACTGAAGTTTTTAAATGGGAGAAATTTGAGTTTTAAAACTGGAAACATCATGCAAAATCACAAGTTTGAGATAATACCCTCCTCATTTGGGACCCAAATTGAGAAAGTAAGGTGAAGGGGAGAATGGGCCTTCGGAGACTCAAAATATTTTAGTCTCCCTGTACTGGTTATTGACGACGATCGTCCCCAAAGTGACGTGGAGGGGAAAATCCCTCTAACGAGCTTTGGATGCCATTATATGACTTTCAATGATGACTCCAGCTCCGTGCAGGAGTAGGACTCACAACTATTGGAATAACACTAATGTAGTGTTTTACATCTGGCATACCATGCATTTGTGCATTTGCTAATTATTTTATAACATTCATTGTTAGGTATCAGATAAACTTTGATCACTTTCAACATCAAGGTAGTGGCCATTGTAAAGGTTTACAAAAAAGGATGGTCACATTGAAGATGTGCCTAGTAAAGGCCAAAGTGACCTAGGACACTACTCACAACCGAGTGCTACATTAGTGGAGGGAGTGTGTGCACCCAACCAATGATGTCACACATCGGATGTAACTAGTTGCCTCCTCCAAGGTCAAGATGGTATTAAGGTTTTCTATCATTATTTCTTTGCCAAATTCAGAACTAGCATCGTAGAAGATTTCTTCTGAGTCTCAAACACTTTACCAATGTCAAGCACAATCGAGGGGGTGTTGTTGCACACCTTATTGGTAAGATGTCTCCATTTTTTTCTTTCAATAGGGGGACTGTTTGTATCCCATGAATGAATATTGTATGGCACCACTGGCACCAGATAGTAACTGATAGCAAAATCCATTCTCAAGTTGAATGGACGATTTCTTAATGCAACGTGGAGCACTAGAAAATGTACACAAAATTAACTTAAGTACTCCTTTTTGGAATAGTGCCCCTGACCATGGAAACAATTTTCCATGAGTGGACCCCCAAAAGTCAGAAGAAAGTGGCTGAGTGGTGTACGGAATCCATCATGATGGCCAAGAGCCTGGATTCAGGACTATTCTTTGCAACTGTTGCGGTCACTTGGGTGGAATCAACTATTTTGTCTAGGAGGTCCACTGAGGGATTGAAACCTTTTAGATGAAGTGTTCTTGCTTCTAGAAGCCAGCGGAATATTCCAGGAAGGAGATGTTCCTTCCAGATCGGATCAGTGTCCCCACAAGGAACATGACGGTCCCTAAAAGAGGAGATGCCTTCTACACGATGTTTGCTTCATCTAGAAGAAAGCTGCAGGTCCAGGGAAGCACTCATGTCCCATATCAGGATCCTTCAGCTCGAAGCAACCACCAATAGAGAGGCACAAGGATCCAAGTATGGAACCTTCCACATAGTATGCCATTCTAGAAGGCATGGAAGCTGCTAGGGAGCTTAGCCTTTTGCTGTTGCTTGTATGCATGGTGAAGGCTACACTTGTGATGGGTACAAGGGCTCAAAACGAGTCAAGAGAGGTGGTCCAGGTGGTAGACCAGCCAGGGGAGAGAATTGACGACAAATGGCTTGGCTCTTCTAATGGGGAAAGGGGATCCAGTGATGCAAGAGTGGTGAACCGGAGCAACAAAGCAGGCAAAACAGGTGCTGTCAAGTTCAGTGCGAAAACGGTGGTGGCTACGCAGAGGACCATGTAGTACGAGGAAGATTTCAAGAAAGTGTGTCCTCAAGGGGAGCCCGAAGGGCTCCACATCTCTGTCGAAGAGGGGCAGATGTGGCAGCGATGTGAGGGCCAAAATGTGGCCACTCAAGTTTTGGCATAGAGTGCCGGCAAGCCACGTCTGTGGAGCTTCGCCTCGGGGGCTGAGGAGAGGGAGAGAGGCGGCACTGGACTGCGCTCTCAACTAGATGATAACACACTCTATGCTGCATAGGTGGTCAACAGGGGCCACGAGTCGGGCACAAAAAGCACCGCCAAGTCTGAAGAGGAGGCATCGGTAACAGTACGGAGGACCACGCAACAGTTGAGGACGCCGGAAGGTCCTCAGAGTGAGCCAGAGCAGCTTGATGCAACAGGAAACCGAGACCAAGAGCAATATGCGCTGGGATACCGGCAGTGGGTGGACTGCAATAAAAGTAGGCAGAGGTGGCCCAGACAATCTTGCAACAGGGGGAGAGCAGCAGCAAATAGATTATCTCTCTATCGAGGCAAAAAGGGCTCCAAGTGGTATCAACGGTGGATCGCAGCTACAAGGCAGACCAAGATGGTGCTGCCAATTCCTATGCGGAGGCGGCAGTGGCGGAGCAGAGGACTATGCCACAGAGTGCAGTCAAGGTGTCATCAGCTCCAAGTCCTCGAGAAAGAGGGCAAACACTCAAGGTGCATGCAACAGAGGATGTGACAGGTGTGTCGGCATCTTCTGGATCTACAAAGGAGGCAAATGATGCATGCAAGTTGCACAATGTGGGAGGAAGGTTTTGGATCCTTACTTCTCAATGTTCTCCAAATACATGAGGGTGAGGCAAGTGCATGAGGAATGTGATGAGGGAGCTAAAAACAAGCAAATGGTACCATAATTTATCTCCACGATGCAGATGGCATGGTGCATTATGCGCCATGGACGAGTTGTAAGGGGGAGAATTATGGGAAGTTGTCCCTTGCCATGGCGACAGTTGTCCAATTGGACCTCCAGCAATCCAGCAAGTCAGAGGCGAGTGGCTTCATGGTTTAGGCAATCCAGCAATCCTTAGTACCCAACAGCCTGGGTTCAGGTCCAGCCTTTGCAAATATTCTGGTTGCTTGGGTGGAGTCAACTACATGGTCTAGGAGGTTTACTGGAGGATTGAAAGCTTCTAGATGAAGTGTTCTTGCTTCTAGAAGCCAGTGGAAGATTATAGGAAGGAGAGGTTCCTTCCATGATGGTTGCTTCATCTAGAAGAAAGTTGTAGGTCCAGGGAAGCAGGGTCATGCCCCATATCATGGTCCTTGAGGCAGAATCAAACACCACTATAGAGGCACAAGGATCCAAGTGTAAAACCTTCCACACAACATGCCATTCTAGAAGGCATGGAAGCTGCTAGGAAGCTTAGCCTTTTGCAATTGCTTGAATGCATGGTAAAGGCTACACTTGTGGCTATAAAGGCCACACATTCATGGCATTGCAGCCAACATTCATCAGTGTTGAAATCAAATTAATCAACCAACAGTTTGATGTCAAGATGTGACTCCCATAGCCAAGTCCTTTGCCATCCTTGGAGCAACCAACCTCTCTCACCCGAGTCCCCCAAAAACAGTTGGAAGCATGAACCAGGTCAGCTTGGTTTCCTCAAGGGTGGACAAATACCCTCAGGCCAACACTCCTCTCACGCAATCTGATTCCAATGCAATGGAATGCATTTTTGTCCATTCTATGTTCTCAAACCTGTCTTCATGGAATCGTTGTGAAGTCACTCAATGTGAATTTTTTCAATGTATTCACATTCCATGTTTATTATGAGAGAATATGGATCTGCCCCCAATGAACAGAAGATTACGCAAGAGTACCACCCTATAGAGCGTGTTGATCACCCACCTACATTCCCATCTAATCTAGCTAACTACCGTGAACTAAAGCTTTTTGTACGACCACACCCATTCTTATCCTCTATTGCTGCTTAAATGCCTACACAAGTAAACACGACAAAGATGTCAAGTATGAAGAAGCGATGACATGAATAACGGGCTACCAATAGTGTTGGAATAAATGGAGCCATGATGTTGAGTGTATTCATCTTTGAATGTCAATATTTGTGGTATTATCTATCGAAGCATCTACTACAACATCGGCCTTCCCATCTCCACCGAAACTCCCAGCCACACTTTCCCTCTCATGAGGTCATCCTTCTTCTCACCTTGCTACCCCAAGGGTTCGCCGTTGCTACTATCAAACATGTTGGCAAATTCAGCTACCTCTGTGACCTCCTTGTCCGTGGATGGACCCCATTATAAAGCTTCGGCTTTGCAATGATTTGGAACCACATGGAAATGGGACTGTGAAGCAGGCACTTGGCAGGGGCTGGAGTGATGTTTCCCTCACACTTGACAATGACCTTGCATGGCTCCACCAAGAGGTGTTGTACAAGAACATACATTTGGAAGAAGACGTTAAAGAAATATAGCATGCAGATGTCCATGAGACAGACATTGAAGGATTATGGGGTGATCAAGGTGGTGTGAGTGCCCCCTCCCAATGGGCAAGCATACCAGGTCCACTTGTGTTGTGGAATGCACCTACCATCCGGCCCAGGGATAAGGTACTCTACTACACGTTTGCTTACTGTGCATGAGTACCTCATTGTGTAGGAATAACTGTTGTTTGTGACAATCTCTATGCAATAATAGGTCCAACATATAGCCTTCTTTGTAAGCTTCACCCACACGTTCTCTCTGATGTACCATGCATGGTATGTGTATGTGTGGAACCTGGCAGCCAACTCTCAACCGCTTGCATCAGGCCAGTTTATCAGTAAAAGATGAGCACAGACCCAGCACATGATCACTTGAATATGCAATGGATAGAAGTTCCACAAAAAACCTTCCAGGCCTGTTTTTCTTTGTAGGGGACCAGTTTCCATGCCATGTGAATGACATGGTCATTTGCATGAAATTTTTTAATCATAAGTATGACTTGCTTGTGGTCATTCTTCAGGAAGATAGGTCCCATGATGATGAGAGGATTTGGGTAGTCCCATCCCATCTATACTGCACCTCTAACGATAAAGACCTGCTTGAAATTTCTCTTTACATCTGAACACATCCTTGATCTGCCCCTGTAGGCAACGAGTCACTCCAACATTGACATGGGTTTCTACTCATACCAATAATTTGAAGCCCAAACAAGAATAGCTCGATCTTTATATTTTTCTACTTTGAATATCTTCTAAAGGGTAACTTTCTATTATGTCCCTAATTTTCTCTAGTCATTGTCAAAGCACCCTTGTTTCTATGATCATTTTTTCGTTGCCCCATTTCTAGGATGATTTTTAGCTAGCCCTCAATTTCACGTTTCACATCCAGGTTGTTCCTATTCTGACTAAGATATGACAAGAGCCTGGTCAAAGAAAAATTCCGAAGCAGAACGCATGGAATGATATGTACGTCTCAAACGTGCACTACCTTCTTTCATATGCTTGTATGACATGCCTAATGTGCTCTATCCAAAAACGAATCCACTTCTCTTGGACATATTTCTTCCAACATGTTTTTTTCTCCCTCATATGTGTTGGGCATGCAAGGTGTGTCTGGTGAAGTGTGCATCACATTCCTGCCCTACATATAGTGTGATGTGTGTGTTTCATGAAGATTAAGACATTAAACCCAAAACTGTGTCTAAATAAACACGTAACTTGCACACCTAGCAACAAATTTCTTGCCACCCAGAACCTCCCTACCAGTTTTGTTTCTACACACTGCAATTATATGACAGTGCCTTTCTCTTGTCATGAAAACAAGTTCTATTACTGCTTGGGAGAACAGGAAACAAACCACGACCACGATGTCATTCACTACATTCAAGTGAGTTGCGTCTCTGTCCGGTATGCCAATCATATGTCAGTCATGGTAATTTGATGTATGCCCGTTGGAACACCCCGATTGGCACTGACCTTCCATGAAGGGCCCATTCACAACTGCATGCTCACCTACTTATTGCCCCAAGACTGCTCGTGGCCGACAAGAGGCCGCAACATTGACTACAGCTACATCACCTCGTGAAGATGGTGTACCAAGTTATAGTGGATAGAGCCGTGGACAGGGTCGCGTCCATGGCAACAGGCCGGGTTGGGGGTATGGACAGGGTTGTGTCGCGAACGTTCAAACCCTGACAATAGTGGAGAAACCAAAGGGGGGAGGTGGATTACAAGTGTGGGTTCATGTTTTATGACGAGGATGTAAGCCAATTTGTGTTCCTAGCACATTCACATGACTTTTGTTTCCTCTCCTCTCCTCAAACTGCCTTCCATACTTGGTACCTTTCATTACCCACTCAAACTTCTGTGTACCGCAAAAATGCATAGTTAAACTTACTTAGTAGTGGCAATGCCAACCACTGTACATTAAATATTTAATGTTATGATTGGGGAAAAAGGATTTCAAGGCAACGAGCACAATCATCTTTACAGCACCTATTGTGAATGATTTTGATATGGAAGATTTTAAATGCTAGAAGGTACATTTGGAATCTTCAGAGAGCCACAAGATGTGGACTCAATGAGGTGAAACTCTAGAATAACGGTACCCGACGTACCAATTTCTTTTTTACCATACACTTGGTTCATGGTCATTGAGCCTTCATGCTAAAATGAGTGTGCGCCGCATGACAATGTAGTTGAAAGGACATCTAGCATGTTCCCTTGTATATGTGCTGGCTTATAACAAAGGAGATAGTCAAGTTGTCGGTAAAAATCATCCGGTATCCATGATTGGTTCTTGTAAAGCAAAACAAAAATTGTTAAGGATACACATAAAATTCATGCTGAAGGTTGTTAACCTTCTTGACCTGTCAGACATAGTTCTGAGTGCCTCATGGCTTCAGGAGAAGAAGGACTTTTTGTGCTTTTAATCAATGCTTCTTATCCTCCAAAAGGGGTAGCGCTGTATTAACATGATTTTTAGTACAAAAGTATAAACAAAATGACATAGAGTTCAGGTCAGCTGGTCAACTGAAGAATTGTATCCAATGGATATGTTGATGTTTCATAGCCCAGCTGCACACAGTGGTGGATGAGGAGAATGAAGCCAAGACAAAAGAGACCAAAATTCTCTTGAGTTCTCAGACGGGCTTCCACTAAGAAGACACATGGGACACACGATTCTATTGTAACCAGATGTGACTACTCCATTCATGTCCATGAATTGCCAACATGGACAACAGAAAGTAAAAGGTTAATTGTCAAATAAAAAAAATACCTTGTTGAAGGGTGGATTGAGCCAAGTAGCTTCCCGTACAGGATACCAATCATTTTTATGAACAAAGACGGTGTGTAACGGGCTGAGTCTCCAGCTCCTGCTCTGAAGTCGTCGTCGGAGTTCGTAGAATGGCATTCTCAGTCCGCGTCAGGGGTTTACCCCCTTCGCAGGACTGAGGGGCAATCGTCATCAACGACCCAGAGCAGGGAGAATCGAATATTTTGAGCCTCCAGAGGCCCATTTCCGTTTTTAACCAAACCCCTGGTTTTGGGACCCAAACCGGGGATTTTCACCTCGAACTCGTGTGTTTACACGAGTTATTTCATTTACTTTATGTCAAAGTTCGTCATAAACGAACTTCGACTTACGTTTTGCCGTTCTGGCACAAAATCGTCGCGTGCGAGGTACGCTGGCGATTTCACACCAGCTCTCTCAACCTCACCCTCGCTTCCCCTATCCCTCGTCCTCGCTTGCTGGTTTTCAAGGAGGGCGAGAGGGGGGGGCGAGGGCACGAGGCCACGAGGCCTCGCCCTCGAGGCCCTCGTGGCCCCTCAACCGCCGATCGGGCTGAGGCCGCGATCGGCGGCTGGCGGCTGGCCGGATGGTGGCCGGCCGGTCGCTTGGCCGGCCGCCGGCCGGTCGCTTGGCCGGCCGCCGGCCGTCCAGCCGGCCGGCAGCGAGGTGGCCGGCGGCCAGCGAAGTGCTGGCCGCCAGCCAGCCCTCGCTGACGCGAGGGGTGGTGCGCAACCACCCCTTGCTGCAGCGAGGAGGGAGGGCCAAATCGGCCTTCCCGCTACATTCCTCCCCACTTATTATGAACCGTCCCGGTTCATGAACAACAAATAGGGTTTTCAGTCAGTGAGTCATCAACATTGTGAAAGAATATTAATAATTTCAATCACCAGCTAAACATGAACACGTGCATGCTACTTAGACCTAAGCTGCAGCTTGTAGGTCAGCACGGCTAGCGGCCTCCCCCCTTTAGGCTGGAGCGTCCGCGCGACAACCATGTTGGGCGTTCCCAACCTCCTATGGTCGCTGTCCATGAATGCTGCCCTGAGAGAATGTTGTTCACTTTTTTCCACGTTCAGGTGGTATCTCCTGCCATGCGTCAATCTGTGCGAGATGCAAGCTCGCTCCTGTACTCGTTGACCACCCCTGTGGGCAACCGAGATTCGGGCTCCCATGAATTATGTTCAGTTCCACAACCGGCCCAATGAACGAGGTACTCCCTGACAACGCACGACCGAAGAGTACGCTCTCGGTGCTGGAGTAGGCAAAGGACCTCGTATTGGCCGTCGGCAGCTAGGACTGCTTGCGGTGGCTGAACGGTTGCTTCTCTCGTGTATGGAGCCAGCAGGCTCACATGAAACACGTCATGTATCTTCATACTCGGTGGAAGTAGCAATCGGTATGCCACTGGCCCGATGCGTGCCACAATGGGAATCGGCCCAATCCACTTCGGTAGAAGTTTTTGTGCCCATGGCGACTTCAGCCGAAGGTTTTTAGTGATAAGCAACACTTTGTCACCGACGTCAAACGAGACCTCCCGGCGACCTTTGTCGGCATATGCCTTTTGTCGCTGCCGAGCTCCTTGAAGGTGACCCTTCGCCTCTTGTAACAAGGAGTCGATGCGCTCGGCAAAGGCTTGAGCGGAAGGAACCTGCCCTCCTGTACTCCTACTCTTCACCAATGAAGAGGGTACCACTGGATGCCAACCACTGTTCAACACGAACGGTGTGAACTTTGTGGACTCGTTCACCGAGTTGTTCACTGCAAACTCTGTTGGGGCTAGGAATTCGTTCCAATCATGCATGGAAGGTTCCACGTACACACGGAGCATCTGCTCCAGAGTGCGATTCATACGCTCTGTTTGTCCGTCAGTTTGAGGGTGAAATGCTGTCGACATTTGCGACTCACTGCCGAAGTATTCGTGCATCTTTTGCGATAACTTACTAGAAATTTTTCGATCTCGATCGGAGATAATATGCAACGGCAAGCCGTGATACTTTACGACACCCTCAAAGAAGAGACGAGCGGTCTCCTCTACGTTCACGTCAATGGTTGTAGGAATAAGGTGTGTCATCTTCGTCAAAAGATCCACAACCACTAGTATTGCATTGTGGCCACGGGCCGTGTCCGGAAGACCAGTAATGAAGTCCATGCTGACGCACTCCCATGGAGTCCCAGGAATGGGAAGCTGTTGGAGGAGTCCAGCAGGCTTCTTGTTACTAGTCTTATTCCAAAGACATGGGTCGCATGTCATGCAATACTTACGGAAATCGACACTCCATCCTGGCCACCAATAGTGGTCTGAGAGTGCCTGTCCGGTCTTTCAGGGTCCAACATGACCTGCGACCGGCTGGTCGTGGAACTGGGAGATAACCTTTGCTCGAAGGTCTCCCGAGTTTGGTACAACAACTTGTTCTCCGTGCCAGAAGATTCCTGCGACCTCCACCAAGTCGTACTTGTCCAGATTTCGAGAGTCTTGAAACCAAGAATCCACACAGTATCCCATCCGGATCCTGTTTACAAAACCGTTGTAATGGATAATCTCTCGTGGTGGTTGCTGCAGAGGTGCAGGGGGATCTGGTGGTTGTACTGTTGCTGTTGTAATGGCCATAAAGCACCCCCTGACCTCGGTGGCTACTTTAATTTCCACAGGCTGTCGGCTTCGTGGATCGGCCACATTGATGCGTCCTGGCCGATATTCCCATGTGAATGAGAATCGACTCAGGTATTCGCTCCAACGCGCCTGTCGTCTTGACAGGTTCGGTTGTGTTTGAAAGAACACCAATGGATTATGGTCGGTCACGACTGTCACACCCCCTTCAGCACCCTCGAGGTAGCAACGCCACATCTTGAAAGCGTGTACCACCGCAAGGAGTTCTTGATTCCCAGTCGTGTACCGCGTTTCCGCGAGAATGAGCTTCCGGCTCTCGTACGTAACTGGATGACCGTTTTGCATGAGGACGGCTCCGAGTCCTACTACCGACGCATCACATCAAACCTCCTACGGTTGCGATGGATCCGGAAGAGCTAGGACGGGCGCCGTGGATAGAAGCTCTTTGACTTTGAGAAATGTGTTCTCACAATCAGGTGTCCATTCCCAACGCACGTATTTTCGCGTGAGCCTGGTTAGCGGTGCTACCAGGGTCGAATACCTTTGCATAAACCGTCAAAAGTAGTTTGCAAGGCCGAGGAAAGACCAAATCTGCCCAACATTTTCAGGGCGTGGCCAGTCAACAACGGCTTGGACCTTTCATGGGTCGACATGGATGTCGTCCTTGCCGACAATGTGTCCAAGGTATTCGAGCTCATCTTGTGCAAACTTGCACTTGCTCACTTTCGCATAGAACTTTTATTCCCGAAGGATTGCGAGAACTTCGCGCAGATGTTCTATGTGCTCTTCCATTGACTTGGAGAAAACCAGGATGTCATCCAGGTATACCAAGACAAACAGTACGAGTTGCTTGGCGAACATTCGGTTCATTTCTCCTTGGAAGGTTGCCGGGGCATTTGTAAGCCCGAAGCATAACACTCGGAACAAATAGTGTCCCATGTGCATTCGAAACGCGGTTTTGGGCACATCACCTTCCGTGATGCGGATTTGATGGTACCCTTGAGACAAATCCAAGGATGAAAAATACTTTTGCGCCTTGGAATTGGTCAAAAAGGTCCTCAATCCGCGGTAAGGAGAAACGATTTTTCACTGTCAGCTTGTTCAACGCCCGGTAATCCACGCACATGCGTACACCACTGTCCTTTTTGTTCACAAAAAGGATCGGTGCACCGTACGGCAAGCTACTGAGCTCAATCCACCCCTTTGCAAGGTACTCTTTGATTTGACGTTCGGCCTTTCGCCTTTTTGTTGGACTAAGGCGATACATGGGTCTGAACGGAGGAGTCACCTCCGTTTGCAGCAGAATCGTGTGGCCCATGTGTCTTTCTGGTGGAAGCCGAGCCGGTGGGTCTTGGAATGCATCCAAGAACTCAGCCAATAGAGATTTGATCTCTTGTGGTGTCTCTTTCGTCACGTCGTCCTCCACTTTCTGCAGCTGAGCCAAGAATTATCAACAACCTTGTCGAATACGTCTCTTGACCTGCATCGCAGACAAGCTGGCATGGACTTTGAGTCGGGTCGGTGATAATTCCGTACTCGGAATCAACATAAAACGGCGTTGTCCTTTTCAGAGGATCAAACGCTTTGATTCAAAGCACATTACAGCCTTGTTGTCACGGAGCCAGGGATCGCCTAGTACCACGTCAAACGGCTCAAGAAGGTTGAGTATCTTCAACGTGACACTCTGTGTGTACCCTTGAATACAAATTTTCGCTTTACAAGTACCGATCACGAGTACCGTGCGGTTGTCACCGACGACAACTGCACCATTCGATGGCTCATACTTCAGGCCAACCTGTCGGGTAAAGCCACGGCTAACAAAAGAGTTATCCCCTCCAGTGTCAGCAAGTACGTTCACGAGAGCACCAGCTAGGTGTCCTTTGAACTGCATCGTTATGTTGCCTCCACTCTTTCGAGTGAACAGACTTGACGACGGCAAGCCGAGTTTGTGATAAACACCGAATCTGTACGACGGGTGTCGCAACTCCCACGATTCACTCACTCGAGTCCACATCTTGTGGGCATGTGTGAATTCGGCTAGCACCTTCCAGTCTTTAAATTTGACTGGGTCGAAATCGTCGACTAAAGGTACTGCAAACATGATTGAACTCATTGCTTTGAGGGCGTTTTCTTCAATCAATGTGCCACACAACTCTTGCACAGTGGTCGGTGTCACCACCACTAAGCATGTACGATCATGCATCTCGTCCGGAGATACAAGGTTTAGTGGGCGATGTCGGTCAGCAAGTGTAGAATCCGGTTCAACAAGAGGAGAGAAGACAACAAAGAAATTTGAACTCGTAAAAAACTCAACGTATTTAACATCCTCATCTGAAAACATGAATCCACACTCGTGATCCAGTTTTACCCCCGAGTGGTCCCCACTCACGTCACTCAGGGGTGGCGTCCCACGGCCCTGTCCGTTACCACGGCCGGGCTCATTGTCGCGACCGCGACTCTGTCCACGGCCCTGTCCGCGGCCTCCTGTTGCACCATCCCCACGAGGTGCTACTGCTGCAACTAACGTCACGGCCTCTTGTCCACCCCTAGCAGCCTGAGGGCACTGAGCCCTAAAGTGGCCCGGCTGCATGCAGTTGTGACAGAGCCCTTCGCGGAAGGATGTGTTGCAACGCTCACGTGCCGCCTGCAGCTCGTCATTCTCGCGGTTGCGCTTGTTGTTAGGGCCCTTGTATCCACCAGCCTTCTTGGCTGGAGGATTTGCAGGTTGCTTGCCCTTGGCCCCGCCTCGTTGTCCAGCTAATCCACCAGCTCCTGCAGCGTCCATGCGCATGTCACGGCCTTGCTATGCACGCGCGTTTGGCCGCGCATCAGAGTAGTGTTTCGGGTTCGCCGAATACACTTTGCTCATGTAGTCGCGCAATGCCCTCCAGCTTTTCCAAGCTTGGCTAGTGGCTGTCATGGTGGTCTTGTCCTTCAGCTTCTCGCTGGCGAGACCATCACGCAAGTACTCCAGCAGCATGCAGTCTCCACACTGTGGAGGAAGGACGTGTTCATGACCGACCCCGAAGTCGTCAAGGTAGGCAAGTCGCCGCTGCCACCGGCAGTGGCATCCACAACTGCGGCACACTGCGCTTGTTATTGCATCCGCACCTGGGTCACGCTCTGCAACGCCTTGTCGAGGTCATTGCATCGGCGGCTTGCCTCATGGGCGGCCAGGCACTGTAGCTGGCGATCACGGTCAAGGTCCGTGATGCTCTGTCCGACGTGGGCTAGCAGGTTGGCGAACACGAACTTGAGCTCAGATGTCGTCAAAGCATCGACGATAGCCTCCAGGGCCTCGCGTTGTCCGTACACCCTTACCAACTGCAAGAGGGTACAGTTCGCGTACACGCCTCCAAGGAGTCCCACCTTTCGGAGGAGACTGTCGTCGGTGATGACGTTCAAGTGGGCGCTGCCTTGCCCCATTGCGGCCACATTGTAGGAAGGGGGGTCCGCCCCCATTCCTCCGAGTGGTGCCGTATCCCCACCGTCGGTGGTGATCCTGAGTCGGCCTGCCGCCTCAGCAGCAAACTCCGTGAGCCTACGACGGTCCTCGCAAATTACCTTCATGGCGTCGTCGCCCGGCTCGTTCTCGCGGGAACTTCCCGTGTGACCGCTTTCAGCGCCATTGCTGCTCTCGGCAGTCTCGCTGCCGTCGGCAGCTTCAGGCGATGCGGCGGGCATCTCATCCTTCTCGAGCAATCGGCTCGAGTTTGCTGCACGACGATGACGATGGTCGCGATCCTCGTCGCCTTCGCCATTGTCGGCGTCGTGCTCTTCGTCGGGGTCCCCCTCTAGGAGATCCTCCTCCATGGGGTCGTCCGTCGCATGGGGGTTGCCCACGTGCGCGTCGACGTGCTTGTAGAGCACTTTTTCAGCCTTTGCATGCTTCTCAGTGTCGCCGAGGTTGGCGTCGGTTGCCTTAGGCGGTGCAATGGCCTTAGGCGGTACGGTTGCATTAGGCAGCATGGTTGCCTTAGGCAGCACGGTTGCCTTAGGCGGTACGGTTGCCTTTGGATTGGCAACCGTGCTCGCGGCGGCGGCTCCCAAAAGTTTGAGTCTGCCGAGAGCTCTTGGTGAGGCCGTCACCACCTTGTCCTTGTTTTTCTTGGACAGTCCGGCACTTGCCATCTCGTCGTTTGTGCAACTAGCACGTGAAGGATGTTGTGAGGATCACCCCAGAACTAAAAGGAGGAATCGCCTCCTACAATCTATCTCTCATGATCGGTGAGGTAATTTCAATTTCAATTTCTATTTTCCTAGGCCGCCACGTTGGCGCAAGGTCGTGGGTTTAGAAACTAGTCCTCCTAAGTCGTGACTCACAGCACTTGGTAGCAACTAGGATCTAGGAAAACAGAAAATAATAAGACAAGGAAATGACAAGTGATGTGAGAATCGCTCACAAAAAAAGAGCAAGGAGTGCAAAGAGGAATTCTAAAAATTCCTAACAATTCTTTCACTCTTTCTCCTACTTCTTGTCTTCCTCTTGTCTTCTTGTCTTCCTTGGTCTTCTCATCACGCTCCTTGACGCCTCTCACGTTCTTGGGTGGCATCTTCCCTTGAGCCAGCGGCGTTGGTGAGCCGCCAAAAATCTTCAAAGTGTCACCCTCCTTCTTTTTAGGATGCTCTCAGGCCGTGAGTGTACCTAAGCTTGGGAAGGGGCGCTGTCCCAATTTTTTGGATGAGGGAGTTTTGAAGGAGCCTTGAAAATGGGGAGGATTTGTGGTTTTTGAGGGTGGGAACTCCCTACCCTGCCCCACAAAAATCTTCCTAGCCATCTGGAAGTGAGGAAAGGCTGGAAGGAAGAGTCTCCACCAATAAAAGCTCTTTTCAAGCTCTCTAACGCACTTTACGGCGCTTCAATCCGTGAAGTGTAGATGCCGTAGTCCCTTCTCGAATTTCTGCTGCTGCTTGCAGCTACCGACGGTATTTTATCTATTTCGTAGCCGCCGTTTACGTCGAACTCTTGGTCGCAAGGGTCGTCTGGCTCTGATACCACTGTAACAGGCTGAGTCTCTAGCTCCTGCTCTGAAGTCATCGTCAGAGTTTGTAGAATGGCGTTCTCAGTCCGCGTCAGGGGTTTACCCCCTTTGCAGGACTGAGGGGCAATCGTCATCAACGACCTAGAGCAGGGAGACTCGAATATTTCGAGTCTCCGGAGGCCCATTTCTGTTTTTAACCAAACCCCTGGTTTTGGGACCCAAACCGGGGATTTTTACCTCGAACTCGTGTGTTCGCACGAGTCATTTCATTTATTTTATGTTGAAGTTCGTCGTAAACAAAATTCGACTTACGTTTTGCCGTTCTAGCGCAAAATCGTCAAGTGCGAAGCACGCAGGCGATTTCGCGCCAGCTCTCTCGACCTCACCCTCGCTCCCCCTATCCCTCTTCCTCCCTTGCTGGTTTGCAAGGAGGGCGAGGGGGAACGAGGGCACGAGGCCACGAGGCCTCGCCCTCGAGGCCCTCGTGGCCCCTCAGCCGCCGATCGGGCTGAGGCCGCGATCGGCGGCTGGCGGCTGGCCGGCCGGTCGCTTGGCCGGCCGCCGGCCATCCAGCCGGCCGGCAGCGAGCTGGCCGGCAGCCAGCAAAGTGCTGGCCGCCGGCCAGCCCTCGCTGACGCGAGGGGTGGTGCGCAACCACCCCTCGCTGGAGCGAGGAGGGAGGGCCGAACCGGCCCTCCCGCTACACGGTGGTTTACATGTGTGTAGAGACTATAGAGAACTCAACAAGCTGACAATGAAAACCAGTGACATTACACATATATTGCGAAAATGAAGATGATCGCATTCCCCCTTGGCTTAGGTTCCATTAACAATAAATCTCTCCAGATGACGTTGAAGCAGCTAGGCTTTTTATAAAGAATACAATACAACGTTGCTTGGCATAACCCTTCATCCATATTTTGTACCAATGGATGCTTCATCATCGACGCAAAAACTAGGCTAGGGCCAAAGGTGGGAATGCACTCTTATTTTTCACTCATTCCTATACATGTTGACAGATTTATGGTGATCCTTTGCTAGTCTTCCATGCTTGTGCAGGTCACTAGTGAGGTCAAGTGCCAAGTGGATCCTCAACAAAGATGTATGTGATTCCACCGTGTTGGGTATCCAGTGGTGGCCGTTAGCTTCCAACTTCATTCGTGTGGCTTGTGTGTGACATTAGAGATTGCATAAAACTTGTTATGACTATATCGAGCCACTGTGGGATTCTTTTGTCTAGCTCTGTTTCTTTTACAATTTCCTTGATGATGTGGCTGTTGGTATAGAACATCTTTTTTTCCTATGTGGCATAAGATGCTAAATTTGTTGTAGCCTGCAGCCATCTCAAGCGGTTTTCTTCACATGCACGAGTTTAGATAGCTCATTATTCATACGACGGGGCATTGGGTTATGTGTATAAATGTGGTTTCGATATCATTTAGTGAGGGTTGGTTGAAAACCACCCCTCACTGAGACGAGGACGATTGTCAATCACCACTCACTCATGATGAACCATCTTGTTTCATACCTAACAAGTGGGGGTGCCAGACATTGAGTCATCAACATTGTGAAATAAAGTTAATGATTTCAATCACCAGCTTGACATTAATTTGTGCATACTACCTGCACCTAAGCTACAACTTGTCAATGTGCAAGGCTAGCACAATCCTGTCTTCAGGCAGGAGCATCCGCGCGACAATCATGTTGGAGTCTCCAACCTCCTATTGTCACTGTCCATGAATGCCATCCAACGTGAGTGTTCTTCAATGTTTCCGTGTTAAGGTGGTACCCCCTACAACGAGTGAATCTGGGCAAGTTCCCATCTCATTCCAATACTCGTTGACCACCCTAGTGGCCAACCGAGATCCAAGCTCCCACAAATGACATTCAGGTCCATATCCGACCCAATGAACCAGGTATTCCTTAGCAATCCATGACCAAAGTGTATGCTGTTGGTGCTGGAGTAGGCAGAGGACATGATATTGGCCATTGGTAGCAAGAACTACCGGTGGTAGCTGAACGGATCTTTTTTCCATGCACAATGCTAACCATCTCACATAAGAACAGCATGTATCTTAATACTTGACAAAAGAAAATAATCTCTGTGCCACTGCCCCCATGCATGCAACGATGGAAAGTCGCCCAACTTACTTCGATATACGATTTCGTATCCTTGATGACTTCAGCTAAAAGTTCTTATTGCTTAGTGATACCTTGTCCCTAATTTCAAATAAGACATCACGATGAATTTTGTTGGCGTATGTATTTTTTTCATTGCCGAGTCACTTGAAGGTGACCAGTCACCTCTTGTAACAATGGGTCTATGCATTCGGTATATGCTTGAGAAAAAGGAACATGTTCCTCACTACTTCCACTCTTTACAACAAAGAGGGCACCACTACATGCCAACCACTCTCCAATACAAACTGTGTGAACTACGTGAAATCATTCAGCAAGTTGTTCATAGTAAACTCTATTGGTGCCAAGAATTTTTCCTAGTAATTCATGGAAGATTCCGTGTATGTGCGAGACATCTGCTCAAGAGTGCATTTTATGCACTCAAGTTGTCTGTTTATTGTACAGTGACATGTCGTCAATAATTGAGACTATCTACCAAATTACTCGTGCATTTTTTCCAGAAACTATTGGCAAACATCCATCAAAATCAAAGACAGTGTTCAACGACAAGGCGTGGCACTTCATGAAACCGTCAAACAAGAGACAAGAAGTCTCCTGTACATTTACATCAGTGGTTATGAGAATGAATTTTTTTCATCCTATTTGAAAGATCCACAACCACGAGTGTTACACTGTGGCCACATGTCGTGTCCAAAAGACCGGTAATAAAGTCCATGCTGACGTTCTCGCATGGAGTCCCCGAAAGTTGCTCAAGAGGTCTAACATACCTTTTGTTACTAACCTTGTTTCGAAGACATTGATTTCATGTCATGCAATAATTGCAGGCATCGACACTTCATCCTGGCCACCAAAATGGTTGAAAATGCTAGTCCTATTTTGTGGTCCCTCATGACCTACCATCGGTCGGTCATAGAACTAGGAGATAACCTTCGCTCGAAGGTCTCCTGAGTCCGGCACAACTTGTTGTTAAAGTAGCAAACACTTTTGTGGCTACTTGTGTTAGCTAGCCTAGATTAGTCTTACTCCCTAACTGTCATGACAGGTCGTACTAGTTTCTTACGAGACGTAGGCCTCGCTGTGTTGCTCCTTTTGGGTCGCACTAGACATTTGCACGCGTGCGACCTATGCACCCCTTATGTGGTTCGCCACACTCTGTGACGAACCGCAAGCTGGGGAGCAAGTGCGACCCGATAGGGATCCCCCGGTACTCCTCATTCTTTTCCAAAAAAAATTACAATTCTCGCCTCATTCCTTTCTCACTCTAATTGTTGAACACCTCGATTCCCCCTCACAAGCTCTCGAGAGCGATCCCCCCTCACAAGCTCTCAAGAGCCTCTCCCCCTCACAGATCTCGAGAGGGACAGTTAGCCCCGCGGCTAACTTTCGGCTCCACCCCCCTCCCACCTCCTCCACTCTCCTCCATCCTCTCTCCCTCCCCCGCACCCTTTCCTGTTTAACATGGCATCAAGCCTGTGAACAGGCCTGTGGCCTTCCCTCTCCCGCTTCCGCTTCGGCTTCTGCTGCTACCGCCGTGCGTCGCCTCCGACGCCGTTGTCTCCGTCGTTTCTGTTGCCGTTGGCGTCAGTGCCACCCGCCGCTCCTTCCGTCACTGTTGCCGTACTCCCACCTCCGCGGGGTGTTCCCTCCGTCGTCGCCCCGGCTCCCCTGCCCGTTCCATCTTGGCCGGTCCCTCTCTCCACCAGGTCCGCCCCTTTCAGGGTTCTTCGTCGTTCCAACCCCCCTTCCCCCGCTTGCTCCATTCCTTTTCTGTCGCGTCGTCTCTGGTCCTTCCTTCCTTGCCTCTCCCCTCCCCTTCCCTTTCAACTGCCCTTCTATCCTTTGCTCACTCACTTTTTTTTTTTCTTCTCCCCTGCAGGTGCGTTGCTCCTTCCATTCTCCCCTGGATCCTCTCGGCCTTGGTTTCCGCTACCGGGCTCTCCCTCTCCGACTCTCTACTCGGCGCTCTGCCTCAAGCTCTGCTCGGCCCTCGGCTCCTGCTCGGCTCTCCCTCTTTGGTTCTAGGCTTAGGGGTTAGGCCCAGACTCTAGACTCCAGGATCCAGGTCCTCACCACCAGGCCCCTGACTGGAGGCTCTAGGCCTCTCGGCTCTGGGCTCTGAACTTCTGAACTCTGAAGTGTGGACCTATGCTCCCCCTGTTGCCTGTGGCCTCTGGCCAACCCCCCCCCCCCCCCCCCCCCCCCCCCCGCTTCTTTCGCCTGGCTCCCTGAGCCTGGGGCCGTCTGCCCCCAAGAGGCCTGTTGGCCCGTCTCCGGCCTTGTGGCCCTGCCCTTATGGCGTTCTAGGACCCCCCCTGCCGGCTAGGTCTCCTCCCGGCTTTCTCTCCTTACTCCCCTCTCTCTCTCTCCCTCTCCCTCTCTCTTCTGCCTCTATCTCTCTCTGCTCCCTCTCTCTCTCCAACCTCTACCTCTCTTGCTCTCTCTCTTTCCCCCTCCCATCTTTGCTCCCTATCTCTCTCTCTCTCCCTCTCTCTTTGCTCCCCCTCTCTGCTCTGTCTGCTCCTCTGCTCGCTGCCTCCCTCTCTCTTCTCTCTTCTTTCCCTGCTCTTTCTCTACTCTTTGCTCTCTCTCCCTATCTCTCTCTTTTCTCTCTGTCTTTCTCTCTCTCCTCTCCCTTCACTCTCTTCTCCCTCCCCTACCCTCTGATCTCCCTCTCTGCTCCCTTTCTACTCTGCCTGCTCTTCGACCCCCCTTCTGTGCTCTCTTCTCTCTTCTCCCTCTGCCGTTTCTCTACTCTTTGTTCTCCCTCTCTCCCTGCTCTCCTTTCCTCCCTGCCCTCCTTCTTTGCCCTCTCCTCTCTCTCCTCCTTTCTCTCTTCTCTCTGCTCGCTACTCCTCTCTCCACCCTCTCTCTCTCTCTCTCTCTCTCTCTCTTTCTCTCTCTCTCTCCTTCTCTTTCTCTTTCTCTCACTCTCTCGACCTCTCTCTTCCTCTCTCTCTCTCCCTCTCTCTCCCTCTCCTTCTCCCTCTCTCTCTCTCTC